>SWBL01000241.1:0-81457 GCA_024195585.1 Aureobasidium sp. EXF-3400 | reverse complement strand
GGGCATCCCGTCCGCTCTGCCATACATAAGCAGTTGAACGGCAGATTAGTACTACGGTGGGTGACCACGTGGGAATCCCTGCTGCTGTACGTTTCGTTTGTTCTTTTGCTTTTGGTTTTGCTTGCAGCTTGTTGTCTCGTCTCAAGCGTGATGGGATTCATAAGGCCCAGGGATCATAGGCTGTGATATTTCGAGAAATGTTTTTGCATTCAATCATGTATCAACACATCTTGCAGTCTAAAGCGCACACTCTGACTCAAAGGCTTGAGTTGTGCATGAAGGGCATGGAAATGCCCTTCTCAACCCACGATTCTGTGGACGTACTCGACAGAACTCTTCTCGTACACCACAATATCATCGAAACTCTCAACACCAGTGTCACTGAACTTCCTTGCCGCGACCTTAGCCTCGAATAGCATATCCATCTCAGCTTATGTCCTGCCCTTTGGCTTTGGAACGCGGAAGTATGTCCATACTGCACACAAGCTCCGGTGCCAGCCCAGAAGAACCCGGCTTTGGCGCCCCAGTTCACCACGGTTTTGTTGCGCAAACGAGTAGAGGAGAATTTGGCGACGAGGGAGTAGCTGGATCAGGAGTCAGTATAGCAGGACGAGACAGGGCAAGGCATGTTGAGGCTTACCAGACTGGACCGACGGTCATGTCGTAGACGAATGTATAGCTTAGGATCATGGCCCCGATACCCCACTGAGCACCTTCCATGCTCCTGGGTGCAATGCCAAGGAATCCGACGATCAGCAGAATGCTTGCCATGGCGATCTGTCCCCTGAGGTAGAGTGCGCGGCGACCGAACTTCATCATCAAGACCCATGAGAGAAGTGTTCCTACAGCGCCAAGACCGTACTGACCCAACGACATAGAGAAAGCAGAAGATACATCCAGACCAGCTTGTTCGAAGAAATAGGTGGAGTAGCCAGTGAACGAAGAAGCACCGTACATGGTCTGGATGCCCCAGACAACACAAACAATCTCCGTACGACGAAGATCAGTGCCTTTGAAGCAGTCCCAGTAACTCGTTCCTTCGGTACTCGCTTTCCCGAGTTCGTTGGTGAAGATCATCATGTGTTTCATCGGCGTTGAAGCCAGAATCAGTCTGGTTGCGAGATGTCAAGCGCAAAACTTGCTTCTTAGCTTCTTCTGGACGGTTGTTGCGGATTAGCCACCATGGCGACTCTGGTGCCAACGCAATGCCAATGGGTGAAGGAAGAGGCCAGATTCACTGGAGCCGGTAAGGTAATTTGTAGCCGATGGGCCCGGTCTTGTTTGCAACACTCTTGAGAACAGCCGAGGAAAGAAAATGACCGATGACTCAGCAAAGATTGACGTAGGTTGTGAGATACACACGGAGACTGACAGGATATACTTCAGCTGCGTAGGTGGTCGTCAAGGTCTGGAAGGCTCCCCTGGAAAAGCGTGTTAGCAGAGGCCACATGCAGTGTTCCAGGATTACCACTAACTTACCAAGGAATACCCATGAGAATCTCGCCCACAAGCAGCATAGGAAGACTCTGTGCAAAGAAGATAATGAAGATAAGACCATTTAGAAGGGTGAGAGTTCCAATCATGGTCTTCTTGTAGCCGATGCGTTCCACGATATAACCAATGAACAGAAGACCCAGCACTTCGCCAACCAAAGCACCGTTTGAAAGTCCAGATTGCCAGGTAGTACTGATCTGGTAACCGCCATTGGGTCAGCGCTCATTGAAGCGAAGTTGGAAAGCTGGAAGTGCCATCAACGAGTTGATAAGGACAATGTCGAAGACTTCCGTCTGTAAGGGATAAGATTAGCACTGTCACAAAAACTTGCGGACCTAGACTTACAATACAAGTCTATATGAGAACCGACCATCCAATGGCCTTGGGATATGTCTTAATGGCCTACAAGAGTGTCATCGATACTTCAGACTGGGTTGCTCTTGCTGCCTTTGCAGCGACGTTGGTGTCGACCCCTGGAAGATGATTGATATCTTGAGGTGTAACACTAGCATTGCGTGGATCATCATTGCTGTCCCCGAAGGAACAGCCCCTCATATCATGGGGGACTGATTGTGGTAGAAAGAGAGCATGAGAGGATCTGGAAGGATGAAGTAGATTGGTCATAGAGGGATGGAATCGTCGTGAGCTGAGTAGATATCTTCACATAACAAGGGAATCAGGTTGATGCTTATACAAGAGGAGTTTGATGACTTCTAGCCCAGTCTGAGTGGAACTCCATGATGTACAGATACATGTTTACTCCAGAATCCAGAGAATGGCAACAAAAGTCATGCCAATTGCTGGTAGACGATGCAAAGTCGTGGGATGGGCAGGCGTGTGTACCGGGAGAAAGCTTCCGCAAGATATTCACCACGAAGTAAATCCCTTGATGAATGGAGTCGTTTAGACGATATGGTTGGGCTGCGAAGGAAGAGGGATCAAACGCCTGCAGCTCAACCAAGAGATGGCGGCCGACTTGTGTGACCCATGGAATTCATCAACCAGCACTCCGACAAGAGTGATACTGAAATCTTTAGTAATTGTGCAGGCTGGTCACAGAGACATCGATTGACATTGTTCGAGAGGTATCATGAAGTGTAGACAAAGGCACACAATGGGACACATGCCAACAGAGCGGGTGCCAAGCCGAGAGACACGAACGTTCGGGGATTCGGCGTGCTGGTGCCCGAGGGGCCGCGGCTTGTTTTACTCCTTCAGGCCTCACCACTGGAGCCTGTCCCACGCGACCAAATCACACTATCGAACTGTTCGAATCTTGAACTCTGATTTGCAAACGTGGTTGAGAATGAGCGACAGAGCGCCCGTCACATACTAGCACAAGCCCCATGGAGCCCCAAAGTAACGTCGCTCGAAAGGAGCAAACTGTCCGCCCTGCATTGCAGATCCTACCAACATCGACAGTATAAGTTGCTGTCTTTTCCAGCTAACGACGCTTGATCCTGCACTATGTCGTCGTCATTCGTTGACTTCATTCCACCCTCTACCCACAAACATCGAACCGGCATCACAACTTTTTACCAGAAGCAAAATGTCGAATGTTCCTCGACCATGGTGGAAAGATGCCACAGTCTACCAGATTTACCCTGCATCATTCAATGACAGCAACAATGATGGCATCGGAGATCTCCCCGGCATCGTGCAAAAACTGGATTACATTCAGTCACTCGATGTCGAGGTAATCTGGGTCTGTCCCATGTAAGTAACTAGCTTCTACACGTTCTCTTCCTTCTCCTGTGGCTAAACCAGATCCCAGGTATGACAGCCCTCAAGTCGACATGGGCTATGACATTTCCAACTACGAGGCTGTATATCCTCCATATGGCACAGTTCAAGACATGGAAATCTTGATCAAAGAGACCCATCGTCGCAACATGAAAATCATCCTTGATCTGGTCATCAACCACACATCAGACCAACACGCCTGGTTTCGGGAATCGCGATCATCCAAAGACAACCCAAAACGTGATTGGTATATCTGGAGACCTGCCGTTTACGACAGCAATGGCAACCGTAGCCCTCCAAACAACTGGCGTAGTCTTTTCGGAGGTTCGGTCTGGCAATGGGATGAGCACACTCAAGAGTATTATCTTCATCTCTTCTGTACTGAGCAGCCGGATGTCAACTGGGAGAACGAGGAAACACGTCAGGCAATCTACAAATCAGCCATGATCTCATGGCTCGACAGAGGAGTTGACGGCTTCAGAATTGACACTGTCAACATGTACAGCAAGCCTATGGACTTTCCCGACGCTCCCATCCAAGATCCAAGCACCCCATGGCAAGACGCTAGTCTTTTGTTTTGTAACGGACCCAACATGGACAAGTATCTGGACGAGATGAGCGCGATATTGGTTCGCTACGATGCGATGAGTGTGGGAGAATGTCCAGCAACACCTGATCGAGCCCGGGTCCTTGGCTACGTCAGTGCAGAGGCAAAAAAGTTGCACATGGTGTTCCAGTTTGACTCGGTTGATGTCGGACAGAGCCGGCCCTCGAAATACGATACTGCTCCGTTCAACTATACTCTGGCCGACGTCAAGGGCGCCATTTGCCGCACTCAGAGTCTGCTCGATGGTACAGATGCATGGACAACAAGTTTTATCGAAAACCACGATCAAGCTCGCAGCATCTCACGTTTCGGCAATGACTCGCCCCTTTGGCGCACGCGTTCCGGAAACATGCTTGCCATTCTCTTTGCATCGCTGTCTGGAACACTTTTCGTGTATCAGGGTCAAGAAATTGGCATGATCAACATGCCCAAGGACTGGCCCATTGAAGAATACAAAGATGTCGATAGTATCAATTTCTACTCTGAAATGGTTCAGAGGCACCCTGGAGATGAGGCGGTACATGCTAAAGCTAGAGCTGGGTTGCAACACTTGTCTCGTGACCATGCAAGAACTCCAATGCAATGGTCTTCGCAGTTCAACGCTGGCTTCACTGGCCAAGATGTTGAGCCATGGATGAGGGTCAACACCAGCGCACAAGAAGGCATCAACGTCGAAGAGGAACACGAAGATCCCTCGAGCGTCTTGAATTTCTGGCGCCGGATGCTCAAGGTCCGCAAAGCTCATGCTGAGGTACTCGTGCATGGCAACTTCCAGCTTGTGGACGAAAATAACGAGCAGGTTTTCTCCTTTGTCAAGACATCTCCTGACGGCAAGACCAAGGCTCTTGTTGTTTGCAACTTTTCTGATTCCGACAGTCGACTGCCCATTTCCAATGGCGTAGACACAGCTACGGCTAAAGTAGTCCTTAATAACGTATCTGACCAGCAGAAAAATGATACCCCTATGATGGAGGCAGAGGCTGGGTACGCATCGCAATATTTGCAGCCATGGGAAGCGCGTATCTATTTGCTCGCCTAGGAGAATTTAGAATGAAAGAATTATGTAGTCCGTACTTACAGTTTTCTGAATACGATATTGCAGGTTGTGTGAAAGGTCTGCATGATCAATTTCCATTGTGATGACTCCCCACTCTCCAGAGACTATCACAGTGTAACTATGCAAATGCACGATAGTTACCGAAAATACGTAATACCAACTGAGAAAGACCCATTATAGCTTTCTCCATGGTCCTGTAACCAATTGTAGAGCAATTGTGTCTTTTGATAGTATTATATTCTCGTACCTTCCGATAGAAGAACAAACCATTATATAAGCAGGGTTACAGCCGCACCATGACTCTCGCGTAAGTGTTATTACGATGCCGGAGCCAAGGCTCTTCTTGGCGGATTGTGTATATAACCGTGCCGTGCGCCAGTAGTCTAAGAAATCAAGTTCCTTTGGCAATTACAGTAAGCCCGGGGGCCGTTCCCAAGACTCGTGCCACTTCCCTCTCCGCTACATCAACCACAATATACAAACCATGATGTACGACAGGAAGTAAAATGTCGACCAAAGGTTCCACCAAGGAGAAAAAAAATCCATGCGATCAATGCCGGCGGCGCAAAGTCAGGTGCAACTATGGTATGCCATGCGATCGATGCAAGAGTCATAACCTGCCATGTGCGTTTGATACCATCAGAAAACGACGGGGCCCGAGGCCAGGAACAGGCAGAGTCATCAACGAACCGAAAGACTCGTCTCGCTCACAGACGAAAGAATCAGCACCACCTCACAATCCGGGTACATCTCAATTCGACAACACCGAGCGAATCTTCGAAAGCCATCAGTCTACCGTCGCAGCTAGTCCAAGTCATGTCGCTAGTACAGATCTTCCATATACTGGTATATCGGCACCAGCGCGATCTGTCCACACAGCATTGAATGCTCATGATAACCACTCTTCGCCACAAAGTTTTATCGATGATGCATATTTTACATTTAATGACTTTGCCCAGAACGTGCTCTCATCAACGTCAACGCTTCCACTGCAGGGTCAGAGACTGACAGGTGATTCCTCCCTATTCTCAATCTGCAGCCGACTCGAAAATGCAACTGCTGTTGATCGCGATGTTATCTCCTCTGCTACAAGTTGGTATGAGATCGAGCACGGTGTCAACCTCTTTTTTGACAAGATGTATGCCGTATGCCCCGTTGTGGATGATGGATATCTGCGATCGCTTTTGGACAACCGCAATTCTCTACAGGGAGCCGAAACCAGGCTTCTATGGTCCATATCTGCACTTACCTTAATGGCTGTGGATGCCTGGCCCGCGATGAATCTGGAAAAAAAGAACCTTTGCTGCTCGCAGATACATTCGACAGTGCCTTCAAGACCGTATTTCCTCGTCATACATCGAGAATGCTGCAGTTGAAGACGTTTTGACCTCGCTTTTTATTGCTGTCACATACTTCGATCTCAAGTGTCGCAAGAACTCCTGGTTTTATGTTAGGGAAGCTATCACCTCGGCTCAGGCGGCGGGTATGGATACCGTTGGAGGAGACATGAAGTTGCAGCCAACCGAGAGACTCCGCAGACAACGCATCTATGCACTGTTGTATATCAGTGAACGCGGTGCCTGTACACATGATACATTTCCTGTCAGTATACTCTCCGCACCTGAGTTGCTTTGTGACAAACTACCAGGCGAAGATTCTGCAATCTCGACTGGTCTCAGCATGTTGTTCCATCTATTCTCCTTGCTTGATCTGAATTATATTCAGGCTAGAAGCAAGCTTTCTCTATCTGGAGGTACCGACAAAGAATACATCGAGCTTGCTAAATTGCAGGAACAGCTTTGCCGTGTTCTGAATCTAACCAACGTATCTGAGATTCAACGAGCCGACGTCCTGATCACGCAGCAGTGGCTTCGACTAATGGTCTGGCAGACAGCTTTGAGGCTCGGCTTGATCTCTTCCAAGTCGATGGATCCTTCGTACTCCTACACTTACCCCATACAGATTGCCGCTTCTCTTCACAATGTTCTCAAGACACTTCCATCAGCCGCCATGGAGTATCATGGGTTGGGTATTGTAAGTCACTTCTTAGATGATACTCTCCGTGTCCATAACCCCGCCAGATGGCAGCTGTAAAAATGCACAATATTATCCTGGAAATGATGTTGTCCGCGGAAATGCGTCAAATGCCACTCTCTCTGTGGAAACAGCGCTCTCCCAGATACTATTGTGTATTGTTACAGTCGCACTTGAATAGTCTCTAGCACGGGAGAGGCCAATAAATTGGTTACTGACCCTGGCCATAGTTGGAAAAGCAATTCGAGATTGCCTACTCCCTGCTCGACGCGTTGACACTTTCTGTGGGCGATCTCGTCGGCTGGGTGCTCCCGATCTAGCCAAAGATAGCGACTTTTGATAGGTTCCGCATGCCGCAACACAAACGGACAGACCTGGATGAGGGTGTGGCTTGCACATTACTTTTTTTACGGACCCGAAAAGCACTCTCAATTGGCTGCAGTCCCTGCTTGTGGTTAAAAGACCTGTACTCCTACAAGTACATGCAGCCTCGCCGGCCTGAAACAAGCGGGGTGCACGAGGCTGAGGTGTGACCTCGAAGAGCGTACAGATAGTTGCTCGATGGCCTCCTTCTTTCCAGCTTCACCGATAAATATCCAGGCTCATCCTCGCTCCGTCGTGTCTGTTCTTCGTTCTTACCAACCACTTCTTGAGCCAAGAGAAGCCAGTATGAAGCCGCAGAAGGCCATTCATTGGGTCACTCCAACAACAATGGTTACTGCTTTCCTTGTCGGATGCATGCTATCTCTTGGGCATCATCTCTTCTACTCGAATTTAGCTGGAACTAATACTCCAACGGGATATTACCACGCGATTGCTGGGAACAAGATTTCTAAGCAAGAAGTCAATACTGCAATCGGCAATACATTTGCTTTCTTAGTCAAGGCTATGCTTGCTCTGGCTGTTTCAACGGCCTATATACAGGCATTCTGGCATTCCGCCAGGGCCTCAAAGAAGGGGCAATGCTTGTCAACCCTCGACACGACATTTTGCATTCTGGGAAACGTGCTGGGGTTCGCCAAAGTTCGCGTTTGGGTCAAATATCCTTTACTCCTGTTCATGGCAGTCATCGCTTGGTAAGTCCAGGATTAGTGATATATGTACACATCGACTCTTGATAACGTATCGCTCAGGTCCATACCTATTGCATCGATCGTGACGCCAGCGACGCTTTCGGTGCAGAACATCGCTGTTCAAGCGACAAGATTGACTACCGTTCCCAAATTCGATTTCACCAATTATGACTTCCTGTCTCCGCTTGGAGTTGGTGACCCTTCCGGTCCCACAGCGAACTATACCGAATACTGCTACAGAGGGCCTGGTCAACTGGTAGAACGCGTTGCCGCTGCAGTAGCTGCGCAAGGTCAGGTCCTGCCAATCACACCACCTTCACTGAACACTAGCTGGAGTATGGACTTCTGGGGTCCATCATTACAGTGCAGCAACGTCGAAGGACACGTACGCGAAGACATCTGGGCTAGTGTATGGGACTATCTTGATGATGGATCAAGATGCCAGGATTCATTTGGCTACTTGGCGTGGACGCCCACCGCGCAAACGTTTGTCCCTTTCGTCAAACAGAACGATTCCCTGGTGCTCCAGTCAGGAAGCTTATCCAATGGCACACCTGCGGCGGTCTATGTCGCAGTCATCCCTGCCATGTTCAGCAACAGTGTTGATATGCCGACTCACACAATCTCCGGTGGATGTGATTTGTGGGGTTCCAATACCGGTTCGTACAATGGCAATGGTGAGAGCTACAACCAGGCGCTCTCTAAGACCAACGGTACAGCAGCAAAATGGTTCAACAGTGCGACATTGCTGCAGTGTCAGTTCTTGAACACTTCCTTCGTCGCGAACTTCAACTATACCGACGGTTCTCAGAGTATTGGGATCTCTCATACGGTGTCTTCCGAGTCACAGCCATTTGAGCCGGTAGATTGTGTCACAGGGCCAATCGCATTGGCGATTGGTGGTGGTGATTATCTTGAAGGCTTCAGTAACATGGCAAATACGAGTTGCAGCACCTTGAACATCATTAACAAGCAATGCGAGTTTGACCCAAGTCTGGTCAGACTCCTTGCTTATCAAAGTATCGCAGATGCATTCGGAAAATTAGTCCAAGGCAGTGTCGGCCTTGGTGGAGTCACGCTGCCTTACCCGGAAGTAACATACAACTCCAACATCGCTCAAACCGTACTTTTAGACACGAACGAGTTGTCTTTCATTCAAACTTGGAGTCCTAATAGCGGCTTTCTGGATCTTGCCACTTTATCTGAAGAATCGAATGGAACGAGTTACCTGGGTCTGTCAGACACGAAGAACTTCACCAGCCGTGGACCTCTTGCAAAAGCACTGGAGGATATGTTCCAGAACATCACTCTTAGCTTGCTGAGCGAGCAATATCTCCAGTGAGTACATTACATGTATTGGCTCAAAGTATACAGACAAACTAATGTCGATTTGCTTAGACCAAACTATTCTTCTCCTTATGCACCTACACCCAATGAAACCGTCACATTCACGTCTTATCGTAACGTCTACGTCTACAATAGCCGTATCCTGTGGATTGCCTACGGTTTAGCCATCGGTTTCACCTCGATAGCCGTAGCAATCGGCACCATAGCATTATTGTCCAACGGCAGCGCATACAGTAACAACTTCTCGACAATACTGCGCATCAAAAAAACCATGAGCGAAGAGATACTAGAGAATGAAGGCGACGGAAGCGAACCTCTTCCAAAGCGCCTCGCAAAAGCTCGAGTGCTACTCGGCGACACCAGAGAACAACTCGCGGAGAAGGCATCTGTATCTTCTAGCGTGACCCTGATTGATCAGCCAGAAGCCACGGCTTACTCTAGTCTGCTTCGGACCAACACTCGACGAACACTGTAAACCGACCACCCCCTGTGTTCCTCCCTCGATACTATCACCTTCAAAACTTTCCTCCTGAACCACTGTCTCAATTTTCTTCTTCAAGTCTTCGATCCACACCTTGAGTGGTATCCCAACCTTCACTTTTCTCCGAGGCCCTTCGTCCAACCCTGGCATCCTTTTATATTTTGATCATCACTATCTACGAATCACTTCTCTGAGGGGTGGCTACCGATGTTATTCTTCGCCAACTAAACTTCGAGCCCGATGTTGGTTGTATGCTTGTTGAGCATCATGTCGCGTCGAATATGCTTTGCCAAGATCTGCTGACTACCAAAACTCCCTCATGCGATCTCTTCCCTCCCGTCACGACCCACTGTTTCTTGCAACCTTTATATACAATGTTTTTTCTGTCTCCTTCAACAAGCCAAGAAGCCGTGGTGGTGCAGTGGTCAGCACACCCGATCCGGTAACCTAAGTCCCTAAAACCGCTTACCTAAGTCCCTAAATTCGCTTTCCTAAATCCCTAATTACTTTCTCGAGGATCGGGAGGTCGCAGGTTCGATTCCTGCTCACGGTGCTTGTTGTTTTTCTTTTTACCTCAGCTTTTAAGTTTCTGTTACAGTGAGAGACTGAAATATTGTTTTGCTTGCTTTTGGCTTTTGCGGAGTGTTTCTTCGATTGACCCTGCTATCTTCTCTGCTCCTTTCATGTTATCCCGTCGACTTTTTCCAGCCCGACCGTCTTCCCGACCCTACTGTCTAATCTTCTCCTGTTGATCTTCTTGAGTAGTTTTCTTGCGATAGCATCGAGGACTCTGGTGTACTAAACCACAGCCGCGCATGCCTGGCAGATAAACAACAAAGGATAGGGAGAAAAGGATACCACACAAATTGGCCTGATCCTCCTGGACAGCTCTGTAGCGTATCTCAGGCTGCATCTCCCATATCCTCATCCTCCGTCGTATCCTCATCCTCATCCTCGTCCTCATCTCTGCTACCTCCCTCGTCCTCCTTTACGAATTCCTCAATATCCCTCTTCAACTTGTTAACCCATCTCGTCAAGACGATGAGTTGATTCTGCAAATGTTTTTCTCTACCATGAACTCTCCGTCTCTCCCTCCAATACCTTCTGCGCAATTTCCGAGCTTGGATGACTTCTGCTTCGGATAGAGTTGTTGCTTCAAACTTCGTGATTGTGTAGGTAAGGGCAAGAGCTGTTTTTTCGCGGTTGATGGTGAGGAGGTTAGATTCGAGGGTGTTGAGAGCGGTGGTATACTATAAGTAGGGAAAAGGAAGATTAGTCGTCGGATGCAGTGACAGGAGACGGCGGAAAAAAGGGCAGGACAAGACAAGACAAGAGACAAAACCAAGGAAAAGCAAAAAGTAAAGCTGAGATCCGTCCAAGACAGAATCAAAATACTTACAGCATCTATGCAACGAAAAAACCGCTCTACAGTAGAGTAACGACGAATGTCGTTGGAAACAGTCTCATCCGTGCAGTTTGTCGACGAGGTAGAGTCTGTAGAAGACAACTCTGGACTCTCTGGCTGTTCTGGGGCTGATTGTGGTGACATGATCGGGATTTGATTTCGTCGCAACTTTGAGAGTGAGCAAAGTGCACGGAATGATAGTAGTAGTTATCGTCAGATCAAACAAGAGATTGTAGGGTTGGCCTTGTGGATATTGATATCGAAAACAAGAATGTCATAAAGTCAAGGACGCAATACACCGAGATATATACTTACCCTCTTCAGGAGGCCATCTAACAACCATTGTCTTGTTGCACTAAGGGTACTGCTTGTCTTAAAGTCCAACTACACACAAGAGACATAAAAGTCTGCTTTCTTCTTTGAGCGTCGTCAAAGAAACTGAGACTGTTTCTTGTCCAGCCATCGTTCCAAGTCACGTCAGCTATACGACGAAAAGACACTCAAGAACATTTCAGACAATGATGAGAATAGAGATGCTCGAGGCAGGCACGAAGTTTGCTTGTCGTGATTGTCTCAATAGTCGGATTCTTGCTATATACATTTTGCATCATAGAGAAGAAAAAAAAAGCCCTTATCCGCGAAGAGCTGAGGGAAGCCACAAAACGTAGTTTGCCCATCGACTTCTGAACATTTTGAATGCAGAAAAGGCAAAGCAAAATAAACACCGTGAAATGCATCAAGCAATGTGAGCGCAAGACGAACTACATGTACGTCTCGATGTCTTGAACTCCTGGTGAGCCCTGAACTGCGGCGGAAAGCATATGGCGGCGCGACAGTATACATTATGTCTTCCTTTGCCGGGTATCGTATCCTCCTTCTCTTCGTGTCGTCTTCGTTATTCCGATTCCTTGCTTCGTACTTCACGTCTTCCTCATCTGTCGTAGTGGTTCTTCCTCATCTGTGACGTGACGAGCGCCTCGTTTGTCTGGTCCGTCTATCATCAGAGCTAGCACTGCCTAGTTTCAAACCGTTAGCAACTTCGAATATGCAGCTCTTGAGGATTCACTTACTCTCACTGGTGTAGTAATCGCTATACGTAGCATCCGTATAAGCACTGCTATACTCACTCTTCTCATCCCTGCGACGGTCATGCCTTCTCTTCAAGCCCAAAATGCCTGCCAGAGCGGCCAGTCCAGCGCCAATGCCCAGCAACTCGGTAAACTTGCTACGTTCCTTTTCTCTACGAGGTGCTTCTGAACCATACCATCTTCTGTCGTCAGGGCGGCTAGCAGCATATGCTCCTCCTGCACCGCTGTAGGACCTGTGGTGGTGGGACTCGATGATCTCGGTACGCTCGGTACGTCTTCTCTTGCGGCCACCAAAGATGGCGACCCAGATTGTTCTTGCACAGCAGAAGAGGCAGAGAAGGGAGAGCAAGATGAGACCGGCGATGACACCAATCACAATACCAGCAATGGCACCGCCAGAAAGACCGTGCGAGTTGCTGGATTCTGCTCCGGTGAGAGTGATGTTTGCGCCAGTGGCGACGGGAGCGACAAAGGGGACAGTGGTGGTGGGGGAAGAGGTTGCTGTAACGATTACCAAAGTGCTACTTGTTGGCAGGATTGCGGGAGAAATACCAGTTGAGCTGCCTGAGCTGGGTTTGGATGTTGTGCTTGCTCCTGCGGCAGCTGCACATTGTCCAGATGTCAGGCAGTATTGGTCGCTTGCACAGCATATGCTGCCACAGGAAGATTCGCCCTTGTCCCAGTTGCAGCTGATTGAGGCAGTTGGCGATGCAGCGGCAGTGGAGGGAGCTACCCAAACGGAAGTGGCTCCACCACCGCCTCCACCCACAGCGGCAGTAGTCGATGCTTCGCCGCACCACGAACTGCCAGTGCTGTATCTTGTGATAATATCGGTCTCTGTTTGTGTCTCGACCCAAGTGCTTGTCCAGTATTTCCAGTAGCCAGTCGTCTCACTGCTTGCAGCAGCGGCCGTTGTGGATGCACATTGTGCTTGGTTGCTCGAATCGGTATAACATGACTCTCCTCCAGTACAGCACAGTTGACCAGACCAGCCACAAGGGGTTTCGCAATTGCCTCTGCCAAACAGCGAGTTGAAAGTCAAACCACCAATGCCGAGTTCTTTTGGGATGAGCGGATTTGCTAGTGTCGAACTGAGTGTGAGAGCGACGACTGCCAGCTGGAAAAGTGGTCGTGTGTAAACATTCAGGCGGAAACGTGGTGATGAGGGCATGGCTGACTCGAGGCGGCGGAATGCCTCGCTGTGGGGGTGTGGAATGTGCGCGTTGTGGTATAGCCGTTGGCAACCCCACAGTATGCTTGTAGATAAAAGGACGACGTTTGTATGTTTAGCTGGACGGTTGATAGGTTATCAGCAACGACAGTTGGAGTTGAACGGTGCGACGGTGAGCGAACAACGACTGTGAGGTGTGAGATGGGAAAGTGCAAAAAGTGATGCGGGAAGGTGCAGATGGGTGGTGTGCTGGGTTTATCCTGTGCGCCTGCAGCAGTGCAAGCTAGTCGACCAGCCTCCGAATATGCCCAACCACCTCAATCCGACTATCGCCAACGAGATCTGCGCCACGATGATCTTCCTACAACAACTTGGTTTCTTGCAAAATCCAAATAGCCTTGAAACCAGTGCTGACCGCAAAAGAATGATGCCGTCGAGTCTTCTCGATTTTATCGCGACTGCTCGACCATTCTTCCTTGGCGCTGTGTTTACTTCTGCCATGGCAACATAGATTGCTTCCGACGCACTCAGCCGCAACTTCTCCTGCTGTTCGCCGTGTCCAACCTCACACGAGACACTTGTTGCTGGGTTGACGCGCAGGACAAACACCACTCTCTGGAGTACAATGTCGCCACCATCGTCATCTGCTTACTGCGAAAAGAATTGATGTCTACAAGTTAAAGCTGTCTGTATGGGTGTGCATGTTGAAAACATAGGAAAGAGGGTATCTAAACTGTTCAATCAAACAAGAAACAAGATAAAGAAAAGTAAAATGGCATGCTTCTGACACAGCTCAGAGTCTTGTCATGCATCACACGATAATCAAACATTTTTTCCCGCTCATCATAGCATCAACCATCGTGTCGGACTCCACTCGCTCGATATATCCGACAAAACATCAGACATGACACCAGGATGCGCCATTAGTCCATGACCTTCGCCTTGTAAGACGCGGATTTCACAGCCACCATCGTTTGCTTCCGCGTCTTTGCCTTGTAGACTCCAGTATAGCGTGTTATGTTTGTTCATCTGTTCGCCGATCCATCGGATGTTCTCCACAGGCACGCGTTTGTCCTCGCTGCCGTGTGTGATCATCACCTTCTTATGCACATCCACGTATTTGAATCCAATACTGCGGTGTCGCTCAAGACAGACGATCAAATCAGTAGCGGGATTCGCGTCGCGTGTCGCCAAAGTCCAAGTCCTTTCCGTCAACAGAGCAGAATATGCTACTTGGTGTTCCTTCGCCGCGTGTTCAGCAGCGCTGAGAGCTTCGGCTGCGAACATGAGTCCAGGGTCCATGGGTGAAGCTGTCGCAGAGAGGTTGAGAGAAACTTCTGAGGGCTTGCGCACTGTCTTGTCACCTTTTTCGTCCTCGCACAATTCGGGCAACGGAAACATAGTATCTCTGGGCCTCTCGGGTATTACTTGATCCATAAGAATCATGCTCTCTCGTCTTGATGGATCCGGACGCTTTTTCGAGTTCCTCCTGCGAGGAACACCGCGAGGACTCTCTCGGCCGGATGTAGGTGATCCATCGTCTTTGCTAGCACTGGCTGGTTTTAGAGATGCGGGAGAGAACAAATTGCCATTGGCGGCCTTCAAGAAAGGCACGGGTAACACCCTGAGGAATCGTTGACCTCTTGTCAAACCAGCCATAGGCACATCATCAGGTGATCTGTCTTTTTGGCTGATGTTCTCAAACTGAGACGGCGGAATCCACGGTGCGAGAAGCTGTACCTTTCCACGTACACTTTGCGGCAGCATCAAAGCAGTTGCCAATGCATAGATTGCACCGGCAGAATGTGCCATCAAGCTGAATTCAGAGATGCCAAGGTGGTGAGTTATGGTAATCACATCATCTGGCCAGGCTAGAGGTCCAATATGATCTCTGTCTCGATACGCTTGACTGGCACCAACGCCCGGCCTCTCTGGTGTGATCAGTCGAAGCCCCAAGGAAGATGCTAGGTCATCATAGAAGACGCTCACGAAACGCGTAAGACCCATGCCAACGCAGACGATGACTGCATGTCCATTCGGGTCACCGACCTCTGAGAATGAGATGATACGACCAGTCTGAGGATGAGCGATCTTTTGGTTCAACCGCGGATTATTCAAGAAGGCGTTGACCGACATGGAGACGTTGCTGTGTCGCTCCTGCAAGATATCATCTTCCAGCAGGCGATTCTCACGAGCATCGCTCATGGACTTCCGTCGGAACCTGGGATCATAGGACAGTCGTCGGCTTGATTTTGGGCGCGATTGAATTGTGGAATTGGAATGGGCTGTACTGGGTGGTGACATGTCGAGACCCTCAATATCAAGGCCGTTCAGAAGGTGAGAGTGAGTAGACTTCCGAGCCACAGCGCGTCTACCGACTGAAGATGAATCATATGGTTGCTCCTCTGCTACATTGGCAATCTGGGTATGAAAGGGACGATAATAGTCGGTCGAGGTGGAAAAGGCATTGCCGATGGTAGGAGAGTCGGGAGGGGAAGAAGACAGGTTTGCAGAGACGTTGGGAGAGTCACGGGCGACGCTAGGTGGTTTGCAAACGTTACTGTCAAAAGGGGAAGCCGTTGTGGTGTCTTGAGATTGAACCACGGGAGCATTTTGGGATAGTTCGTCGAGGCCGAGCATACGGTGAGCCTTGCGCAAATCAGGCACTCTGGCGGGGCCTCTATTGGCGGCTCGCTTTCGCGGATCCGGCAAATTGGACGCCGAAGAGCTTCCCGAGTCGTGCACGAGCCCTTTGTCGTTCTGTGTACGCAGAGCCTCATCAGATTCCATGCGGAGACGATCCCTCTGTGCTTTCTGTTGACGCAGTTGCTTGATGCGCAACACAGTCTCGTCTTGTTCGTCCAGTCCGTCGAACATGTCTTTGAGTGCATCTGCCTTTGCTTTGCGTCGAGGCCCGCGCTCCTCCTTGACTTCCCTGAGAGCAGCTAAAGCGCGTTTGCCTTTGCTGAGTTTTTTGCCCTTAGGCTTCGTGGGGCTGGCAAGTCTATTGAGGGAAGAGGATCGTGGAGGGATAACTGTAGCCATTGGGCTGCTAGACGAGGTTGGAAGGGTACTTCTTGAATTGCTGACGGGCAGACTTTCAGCCGAAGCCTTGAACGAACCGCCTCTGCTACTCGAAGGACGAGCATGATTGGATGGTGGTCGACTCATGGGTATGTTTGGACTCGGTGTAGCCATGTCTTCAAGCACATCCTCCAAGTATAGTCTGCCCTTTGAGCTCTTTCTTCCGGAATCCCTGGCTTCAGAGCCTAGGTTTGGACTCAACAGAGCCTGGTCGGCCAGATGCTGAGGATCCTTGTGGGAGTTGAGCGTTTCGCGCGAGTTCTGACGAAGTGAGGTTCTGCGACCCAGTCTTTCGGTTGGCGATTGTGCGTCCAAGGACAGCTTTGTAGGAGAGGATAGAGACTGTTTCCTGGAGCCGCTCCCAGCGCTCATTCTACTGTTGCTGCGACTGAGTCTGTCAAGGCCGTTCAGAGACAGAGATGTTCTGGAGGCGGTACGCAGTATCTCTCGCAAGCCGTTGAGGCTTGGTGAGGGTGGTGTAGTGTGTGTAGATTTTCCTGAAGGGCGTCTCGAGGTGCGAATGACGGGAAAGTCGGCGCCGTCGCTATCGTAGTCGTGGGCTTGGATTGGCTGACGGTAGGCGCCGTAGTCCATGCCAAAACTCTGGCTGTGTTTCAAGGGAGGGCGCAAGTCGGGGTTTGTGTAAAGAGCGCCACCGGCGTCGTAGTTGTCGGATGTCGAGAAGTAGGCGTACGAAGCGTGGGTGATTGGAGAGTTGTTGGAGTCGAGAGAGGCAATCAGAGAGGAGATGACCTGAGGCTCGTTCGGCGCATGCTTGTTCAGATGGTCGGCAGTTGAGGGCCGCTTGTCGCGACGGGCATCGTAGGGACGATGATATGGATGGGCCGATGGCATGCTGAAGGGGTTGTCTTGCTATGCTCAGGCTGCGGTCGACGCGCTACCTCGTAGCTGTGACATGGGAGTGTAGGGGATATTAAGTGTGTGTTGTTTCAAATGTAGCCAGGTGCTTTGACGTCGCACAAGCAGCTCTTGCATGCATGCCGTCCCTGTTGTCGCGACAATGCTCTTGTGCACTGAAAGCAAGGATGACAACAGAAGAGGCTTCAGACATGGCCTGAGGCTGGCGAAGGATACAACCTTGACTGGGCCAGCTCGGGTCGCATGCCCTCATGGCCATCTACCATGGGGACTGCAAATTAACATTCAGCTTTCAGGGGCCGAAGCAAAGTAAGCGAATCCACTTCTGCGGCGCACCCCACCATCAATCAAGTAATTGCTTTATCCTGCAGCTACTCTAATTTCACCCGAGCCCTGCTTTTGACACTACTTGGTCTTCTATGACGTCTCGACAAGTATATCCATGCAAGCCTGCCACATTTTCCCATGATATGCTCATATACTCGTTTGAGATCGTTGAGAAGAAACATTTCGGCCTGTCTCAGCTTCTCACGTGGCGCTGCGATTGACTTTCGCTAGACGACTCGATTCCCGCCAGTTTCGGGAGCTTGATACCACACGATTGAGATCAACCCCACCACCTCCAATTACACGGCAAACGCGTTCGCGGCATCCCGAACCCGTTTCTCGACGACCGCGATCCAACTGTGCATTGCAGCATTGCCATCCACCTTGACATTCCGTGTCGCATAGTCGACACATCGTCTGGAGCTCACGAGCTCTATTTCTCGCAGTCATGGCTCTCCAAGCACTGCGCGACGAATTGGTCTATTACTATGGCTACTCTCAAGGTCGCGGCTTCTCCATCAGTGACCTCTTCTCGAGAACCTCCGCCAAAGTCTTGTCACAAGTCACCTCTCTCATGACCTTACCGCTCCCATTGCTCTCCTTCCTTGCTGTCCCATTCTTCGGCTCCTCATCTACCACCATCAGCCTTGCCTTTTTCCTCCTGACATGGGTGACTTTGGTCTCTACTCATGATCCACTATACTTGGAGCTTGTTGGCACTCTTGCAATCAGAATCATCTTTTTCCTTCTTCCCAGCTTGGCTGTGCTGGGCTTCGACTCCCTCATACCTAGCCTCTCAGCCAGCATAAAATCTCGAGGTGCTGCACAGTTGCCAACCCAACTGAGCTCGCGCAGGTTGAGAAACGTGATGTTTGTGTCTGTATTCAACATCGGTTTCTCGGTTCTGGTCCAAGGGTTATGCGATTATGTACTGACTGAAGTCTTTAACATTCGCTCAGCTATCCGCGTCAGCAAGATTCCACCTGCCCCTTGGCCGACTATGGTGAAGGAGGTGCTGTACGGGCTGACGTGTCGCGGATTCCTGCATTACTTCATACACCGCGATGTCCTGCATGCTTCTCCGAGAGACTCAATCCTGGCTCGCTGGCACGCTGACTGGGCGCACAGTCTGAGACACACCTTTTCTCTCGCCTCTGCTTACGATCACCCCGTATGCCACCTACTCACCGAATGGGCACCTTTGTATCTATCGACGCTGTTTTTCCGCTTCCATGTTCTGACATGGTATATTCTGACTGCCATTATCAGTCTCGAGCAATTTTTTATCTACTCTGGCTACTCCATACTGCCATCACAGATCTTGCTAGCTGGCATGGCCAGAGAAACAGATTCCCACTATGCTACTGGTGGAAAAGGAAACTATGGAAACTGGGGTGTACTCGACTGGATCTTTGGCACTGGCTGTCCTGGCGACGCTGATGTTGTGGACGACGTACAGGATGAGGTGGACAAAAGAAACGTCAAGCAACGTGCTTCAAATATGGTTGGAGATGCAGGTGAAAGCATTCGAAAGAGCAATGACAGCGTAAGACCCCCAATCCAAGATTACGCAGGACCTGAAAGGTGATACTAATGTTTTGGGCAGGCACCAAGATCTCCGTCCCAAGGTCGGAAAAGAAGCAAAAGACAAGCAGCATGAGTTCCGACATGACCATGTTCTATCGACCAAAGCTTATCCCATGGTATCAACCCAACTGCAAACGATCGTTTAAAATATTCCTCGAAGAGCGCGAGAGTCTGGCTACGATCTTGGACATCTTCGTCCTTCGTCAGGTGCTAGAGATTCTCAAAGTCTGGCTGTGATGAGGCCCAGTGCTTTCTCGATGACAACCATGTCCAAGGAGAGTCATTATCTCAAGCTATCCTGATGGAAGCTTTCTCAATCGGGAAACAGTTGAGACCGTCTACCTACCTTTGTCATCTTGTGAGGTGAGACAAAAATCATTGAAGCGTCAGTCTATTTTAGAGCAGGGTTAACCACTGAATCTCGATTGCCAAAGACAAATACTGGTAATGCGAGCTCATTATTTTTTGACCCCATTTATTCAGGCGAGACACAATGGTTTCAGACATGTTTGACAAGACTGTCGCAAAGTATCGCCCACTGCATCAATACAACTAGCAACTCGGATCAACTTACCTTCATCAGTCTTCATTTCAAGCATCTCAACACGTCCATCACTCTTGTCACGTCAAGAGACGCCCATCATGCAGGAGCCACAACAACCAAGCTCGAGCATCCTGACAACCGCTTACAACTTTCTCATCCGCGGCACAAGATTCTTTGCGAACCTTTGTGCTCGTAGATCGGAGAAGAAGCGACAAGCTTATGATTGGGAAGAAAGACTCGCGTATGTCGGCGAAGAGGTCGAGGATGAAGATGACGAAATTAATGACGACGAATTTGATATGCAGCTTGAGAGAAGCTGTGGAGTTGTGAGGTACAGAGATTGACCAACTCTTTTCAACTCTCTCGACATGACGATCATGTTGCTTGGCAGGTCTCTGCGAACTAACGAAAAGTTGCCTTGGTGACACGTTTTCGTAAGGGAAGCAGAACCTTCCGGCATCACAACATTCTAAGACATATTGGCACGCCCAAAAGTTGTATAAAAGCTTCCGTCACCTCAGTCTCTCTTACACGCACCATCAACCACCAACCCCCAACTGCGATCATGGCAGATGCAGGAAACAACAACAACCACGACAATGGCGCGCCTGCTCCTAGTGGCCCCACTGGTCCGCCCATCTCCCCCAACACAATTGCTCGTCTTCGTGCTGCTATCGCAAACAACCCTCGTCAATCGACCTCTGTCCTCGTCACCGCTCTCCTGACCGTTTGTCCCGCTCTGCTTACCGGTCCTCTTCTGACTCTTTTGGGTTTCGGCGGTCTTGGTCCTGCTGCTGGTCAGTACTCGTATCTCGATCTGGCTTTGTATCACTCCAAGCCCACAATACTAACAAGCCGAAAACAGGAGGTCTTGCTGCTGGCTTCCAAAGCTTGTTCGGCACACCGTGGATCTTCCGTGTCCTTCAGAGCGCTGCTATGGGTGGGTGGGGCTCTGCACTGATTCAGGGAATCGTTCGTGCTTTCTCAGCTGGTGGCTTGGTTCTTGAGATTGTCCAGAAGATCTTGGGCCGCGATGGAGAGGGATCTGGCAATGACGGTGACGAAGGCAGTGAGGAGTAGTGTGTTTCGCCATCGCTCTAAGATCTTTCTGAGACGCTGTCTAATCAAGATGCATGCTCAAACATCCCACTAGACAGCAAGGAACTATGAATGTGCTATAGAAGGCACGGGACTTTTCAGGCATCGAGCAGTATTTTCTCAAGGCCACAATTCCATCTACTCTCCCTGAACGGATTACCGGGCCGAGTGCAGCTGTGAGTTTCGACAGCAAAAAATCATAACAGACAAATCCGCCGTGCAGAACACGAAGTAAACAAGCAGTCACGTCCACGCAGAGCCTTGTTTACAATTTCACTACCAAGAAAGTCGCGCTTTCCCATCGTCCTCCAAACCTCTTTTCACTCTTCTCGAGTCTCCTCCCTGTTTTGACCGGTTCACGACCTGCGCCCATCTTTGGAGTGCGTCTTCAAAAGATTCACTCTGTTGCATTGGTCAAATTCTCGGTCCGTCAAAGGTGTTGTGAGAGTCGAATAATATCACGCCGTCTGGTGCGCTGGACACCAAGTGGAAACAATCGTCACTTCAACTCACTTCATCGACAATATTTTCAGCCACGTCTAGCGCAGCAAAATTCATCTGGCGCTTCCCTTCACTTCGAATCACTTCCGATCGGCCGCATTGTTGTCTGTCTCTGGCTTAGCCCTGCAATTGCAGATTTCCCAGGTGAGTTCCAGTCACAGTACTCAAAAAGCATTTTCTGTGGTTAACATGATATAGAGATGTCGAAACAAAGTCAACGTCTCGTCTTACAACAACAGACTAGATCACTACGACCACCTGTGCGTAGCACACGGCATTCGTCCAACTGCATCTCAGACTGCGCAGATCAAAAAGTGGTCCGTAACGTCGCGAAATCCGCTGCTCGGCGATTCGAATATGGCTTGTTGTATTTCGTGTCAAGGTCTGCAGTGATCATGAAGGGCCGCTATCTGTTGGTGGGCTGGGTCAACAAGCCGAATGGATTGAGGGAGGAGATCTGGTTCGCGCATCACGGCACCAGAGGTCAACTCTACCACGAGGATGGTAGAGCCCTTGTTTACTCCGACCGCATGGCATCTATCTGTGACGAATGGCACCCGTCTATGGACGAGATTTGCAAGCCGTGGCAGGCTGGTGGTCGACTCGATCGTCAAATGTTGTTCGCTTTGCTCGGCGCTACATTCGGGATGATGACGGCCGACACTCAAGCGCCTTCTATCGAAGATACCATTGCAACCAATTTAGACACGAGATCTGGCCAGGGAGACACACCGATCGAGACTGAAGACAATCTTGCCAGACCTAGCTTGAGAAGAGAATCTCATGGTGAGGAGATTCTCGCGCATGGAGAGCCAAGCAACACTTCCACTATGTCTACAGTTGAGGCAACCTTCCTGGAAGAAGACCGTACCAAGAGAGCAAGGAGATCTGTAGTCGTCGACCTCACCGACTCCGACTCCGAGGAGTCCAGCGAATCCGAACCAAGCATGGCTCCTCTGACCACCAACCACCATGACCATCAACCTATCCCTCTGGCAAAGCAAAAGCTACTTGGAAAGCTTCAAAGCAAGAAGGCCCACGAGATCGAGGACATGCTGGCCAAGCGAGCTGGTCTACTTCCTGAATGGATCGAAAAGACAATGAGAGAGGAGATGGAGAAGAAGATGAATCGCGATCTTGAAACGATTGAGAATTGGTTCTGAAATAATGGGGTTGTTATCAGTAGAGAGAAAAGAAGAAGATGGTTACTAGAAGGGCTTTGTTTTCCTGGCAGTGGGTATTCGAGCACGTCCAAGGTTGATCAGAAGGGTTGACAAACTCACTTCCCAGGCCAAGCTCGAGGTTGCAATGGACAAGCAGTAGAGAGGAGCTGTATACACACAACTTTCAAACTTGCAATGGTCCTGTTCGTACCTTCTGATTGTGGTTTAGCGTTTGACGATCCCCAGCCACAGATAACAATCCTTCCATCCTCTCTCATATATCACAACATCTTTGTCCAACGTATAGTGTTAGAACCACTCCCTAAACATCCCAGAAATGGCAATAATCGAATCGAAGACAGTCGAACCAGCCAAGTATCGTTGGCACAAAGTCCACGATGCAACTGGCTCAGTGCAACGACGAGGAAACGGCACCGAGAACTGGGTTGGTCTTCGCAAAGAAAACGCCAGAGGTCAATACGACTGTTACATTCTGCTCAAGGCGACTATACAACATCCTTTTACACTTACCTCGCTCAAGCAGCGACTTGTTCACGGTCTACTCAAGGAACGATTTGAGCGTCCCAATATTGCTTGCAAAGCATTCTGGGATGAGCAGTTTGGTCCTTTGCTTCGGTATACACCTCCATCTGACAGAGAGGAAGCGGTTTCTTGGGCTCAACAGAGTGTTGAAATTCGTGCGACCAGTCAAAGTGGTTTGGAGTTGAGACGAGATATTGTGTCTAAGAGGAAGTCTCAGAAAAAGTCATCTGATTCCTTTACCGTCTACATTCTAGCTGATGTGTCAGATACTGATACGCTCATCACCAAAGGCTCTTCTCTTGAGATGTTGGTTCATTTCAACCATATCTACTGGGATGGTATTAGTGCACGACACTTTGTTAGTCGTTTCCTTGACAGCGTTGGACAAGACCTGGAGGATGCGCAATACGACTGGGGCAGTGAGATCGATAATCTGAGTGCGCCAATCCTCGACTCCTTGAAGATTGATCCACAAACCCTGGGCAAAGATTACGATAACAGCCTCGAAGAATTCGTGTCAATCATGTTCAACTTTGGTGTATGTTTCCAGCTTTCACGACGTTTTGGTAGTATGGCATTGGCTAATAGCTCTTTAGTCAAGTCATGCCATGACAATCGGAACAGATCCAGGATTCCCCGACACGGCTGTGCTTCAGTTGACCCCTTCTGAATGCCACAAAATTATTCAAGCAGTGAAGACTCGCGTAGGCGCTGAATACACGATAACTCATCTCGGTCAAGCAGCAACATTATTAACCTTACTAAAGCTTAGTCCAATCCCCAAGGAAGTCCTTTCGAATCGATCGGTCATCATGCCACTGCCCGTCAACGGACGACGATACTTGCGAGAAGGATTTGCAGACACACAGTATGGCAGTTGTCAAGCCTGTGCAGTGGTTGTTTTCGAAAACCTCGAACAGTATGTCTTAGACTTTGGCAACAAGGATGCTGTTATCAGTGGCCTAATAGGTGCTATGAAAACGACCAAGACTGCTTACGATCGTTGGCTTAATAAGCCGTATCTCTTGCCGTTGGGTCTTGCGAAGGATAACTTTCTTTCGGCTCTTATGGAATCGTAAGAGTCTTTGCTTTCTATGACCTAGATCAGAGCTGATTGCTGATTATCTTACCACACAGGAGCGAAACTGAACCTGATGGTAAAGTCGTACCGGTGAGTTTGTCGCTTTGTGACATCCGCATGTATTGAACGATTACTGATGTGACTGATTGAAAGATCTTTGCAAGCGATGGTCTGAATGATCTATACATCCCGAGAACTGTTATGACTCGGGATGGAACTCGAGTCTTGAAAGTTGATAATGTAGTCTTTCTCACGGACACGTATGAGCCAGGAATGTAAGTCTCTCCACCTCTTTCCCTTGAGTGTTTCGCCTCGGTCTCGAATCAAGTCGGCTGACTTGTATAGTTTATTGCGCATGGAGGGTTGGAACGGAACAACCTCTCTGTCCTTGAGTTATTGTGATGGCAGCTATTCGTCAGGCGAAGCAATGACTTTCTTGCAATGCATGAAGGAGTTCATGATGAGTTTGGTGATTTGACTTGCGATCTGCTAGAAGCAGTCAGCATGTGTAAATGACAAGCACTGCGACAAACTACACACAAATCGAAGATACCTGAGCATTTAGAAAAATCTCGGGATGTCAATGTTGATAGTATAAAGAAAGCATCTTAGCAGAGGCAAACCGAGCAATTCGAATGATTTCATACACCCCAATTACGGGCACTTTTTCTTCAAGTGCTATAGTTAGCTGTTGGTGCGCCACAATCGGTGGAGTTTCCGGCAGCGTGTGCAGTTCTGAATGGTAAGGTAAGTCGGCGTGGGAAGTGAGAACATCATGACAAGACAATCGCAAAGGGCATACATATGATCTCGTCTTTATGTATCAATGTTTCGACAATCGCTTCCCACAGAAAATCGTGCTATACGCTCGGCTCTGAGGTCAAGGAAACTACGAGTCTTGCTTATTCAATGCTCGCAGAAGTTGAAGGTGTGTTCTTGGTACTTGTTGTTGAAGTCACGCACAAAGGCTCTCCTCTCGTCCATCAATTCCTCTCTCAACTTCTTCGCTTCGTCAAGGCTGACAGGGAAGTCATCCACCTCCGACATGACCTGATGACGCAGCTCCGCGGGCAGCTTGTCCAGTTTGCAATCTAATCCTTGAACAGCCTCTGTCCACCATTCTCGTTGCTGAGGTGGCACGTTCGCTGTGCTGATGATGCGTTGGAATGGGTCGACCAAAAAGAGGGCGAGGATCTTGCGGTGACCTGGCTTAGTAGGATCGGCGAGCTTGAAGGCCTGAACCTGATGTTGCAGCACATTAGGGAAAGCCAGCAGGCGTCCCTCATTTGTGGTCACTTGTCCGATTTCTTGGACGCCTGGGCCCTCCCGCTCGATACCGAAGAGGTAGCATACACCACTGTTGTCGTCCTGGGCGTAGTCGCGTTCTCGTATATCGTAGGTTGAGACCTTGGACCTGAATGCCAGATGTGACTCTGTGATGTTTTCGTTGTCGTAGTAATAAAGAGCTGTTGCGCAGATGTGCTCATTGAGCTTGCCTTCGATGTGCCAGCTACCGCCAGAATATTCTGGATTGGAAGGTGTAAGATGTATGTTGGCCAGCTTGACAATAACCTGGATACCGGACTTCCTGAAATGTTCGCGCAGATTGATAGGCATTAGATCGCGCCTACCTTGGCTGATGGCGGACTCGTAGGTACGCGCATCCGGCTTGATGAGGACGCGGTGATCTTCGATCTGAATGGCACATGTGTTAGCACAATTTGTTTAGATAGTTTGAGCACACCTTGCATGATCTTTCCGCGTGTCAAGTCTGTGGCTGCTAGCTTCCTCCCGTCACGGCGGGCAGGTCGCAGATCGCAGAACAGGACAAAGTCTCTCAGATCAGGAGAACAATCAGGAGAGGCGGCGACAAGATGCCTCCAATTGGAAGCTCTCTATCTCTGGAGATCGTCACACATCTTCTCCCTTGCAAGCCTTCTGAGCTGTACGCAGTGCTTGACTTAGCACACCGGGAATGTACGGGGTATCATACCCATTGGCGAACTCCATTCCTAGGATAACCCAGACGAACAAGAGTATTTTGTATCTTCTTCGTGCTTCGACATCTTCCTTTATAAAGAGCAAGAGCTGCACTTACCCATTGGTCTCTGGCTGCGTAGTATTCGTCATCGTCTTCGTTGAACTCGCTTCCCACATGGTCAGGAACCTCGAGATCTTCACCCCAAGGAAACTCGTACTCTGTACTCTTCATGGGGACACGAAGGTGGTCAACACGTCGGGTGACGTACGATGAAAGTACGAGGTCCCATGCAGGGATTGATTTGGCGACGAACTTTTCGATGACCGGATAGATAGATCTGTGATGTACTGGGTGAAGGTTGTTGATGTAACTCGTGATCTTGACACCGTCGCCTTCTGCAAAGTTCACATTGCTCGGAAGCCACTGGAAGCGATTGGACCAGTAAGTGACTTCTTCAGCGCGGCTCCAGGACCAAGTTTGCTTCTCACCCAGTAGGCATTCATCATCGCTAGGTTTTGGGATGATTTCACCTTTGCCGGAAGTCTGAATACAGTCTTCCAAGGCGACAGTACCAGTGGGAAGAATTCTTGATCGACCATAAATCAATGGGAATAGAGACGGATGAACCAGATCAAGGACCTGTTCGTTGGAACCAGGGTGCCAGTCTTTGATGGTCTCCGGGACACCTTCGAGAGGGGCCACAGCACTTTTGAGTTCTTCCTTCAATTCTGCGGAGATAATGCTATCCGACTTGACTACAGCCCACTCGGAGTCCAGTACGGCAGTCAAGTTGTCTTCTTGGTGCTGGCCAGCCTTGTCTTGAAGCTCTGCCAAACACTATTTCCGTAAGCGAGTCATGTTGTAGAGGAGGTTTTAGAAGCACAAAACTCACGTAGTCAAACATCTTTTCGGTAAAACCTTGTCCCTCCTCAGTGACTGCTTCAGCTCTCCATTTGGCAATAATGGTCTCGTCAAAGACCTTTCTTCTCCAATCAGGTTTGTCGGTGATTGCATTGATGACTTGCATCATGTTTCGCTCGCGTACCGTGAGCGGTTCCGGACTCCATTCCTGAAGTGCATTGGGATAGCGATTGTACAGATTCATCTGGTCTGGGCGTTTGTAGCTCGGGGTCGATTCTTCGAGCATATCGTTGACAGGCCTGCCAAACCCAGGGAGGAGAACTCTGCCGTCTTCTGCCACGCAGGGTCTCATTTCGCTGAGCTTGTCTTCGCTGATCCATGACCACTCAAACTTCGCAGGCGTAGATGCTTGGTGGTTTGCCATCCTTGCTGCATGTGCTTCTTTGGTCATGTAAGTTTGCGCCGATGTGGTGAGGGATACAATAAAAGAGGGCTGCTGCTTTGCTGTAGACGTCGTAGAGGGGAAGAGGGGGGCACGAGGTACTTATGCATTCTTCCGTGTCCGTGCTGGAGATTCTCAGTTCGAAAAGTCATACAGGCATCTGCCTGCCATTACAGCCTCAGTCTTCTGGATCATGTCCATCCACGGAAATTAGTCTAGGCATCGATGGATTTCTTGACTCGTGAAGTCGCAGCGCGTGTTGATGTCAAGGCAGCCGCGGCCATGTGGCCTGATTCAGTAACGACGCCACCAATCCCGAAACCCCACTATTTACGAAAGCCCCCTCTTGGCTCTCTCGACTCATTTCGCATGAAATCTTCCAAAGCGTTCACCTTTCTACCACCCGGCGATTGACAGCACAGGATTTTGCCAGAGAGTTCAGAGAACCGAACAATAGCTTCGCGCTGGCGTGATCTCTCACGCAACACTGAACACGTGGAGCTTGGACTCGTCTGGCTAAATTCTAGAATAGAACATCCATGAATTCTTTAACTGATCGACATCTCCATCTCTTCCATGATCTTTCGAGCTTTGTACGCCTCTCTCCGAACAATGGCGTGAACCCTCACGTCGTCGATTCTCTCTTCAATCTGTTTGAAGGCTGCTTTCCATACTTTCCAATTCTCCAGATTCCATAACCAACCTTCTGATAGCGCAAGGTTGACCAATGCTTCATCTTCTGCCGTCCTACCGCTGCGGTCCTCCATGGCGGTCTGTTCTATTCCATGGTTGTTCAGTGGTGCGCCACCACTCAAATTTTCTGCAGCGGCTAGCCGAAAGTCGTTCTTGAGCATCTTCTCGCAACTACAGCAAGTCCGCCATACCCATAACGCGTGGCCTTCAGGCACGAACCATTGAGCTGCGGCTAGGACTTGACCCGCCAGGTATCCTGACCATCCAAGCGTCTTCTCATCAAGTCTATATTTTGGAAGTAATCGTTGCAGCGGACTGTGCCAGCCCATACGTTCAATCCCCTCGATTTCCAGCCGAGCAAAAAAGTACGAGAGATTTCGCCATCGCTGTTGTTCGCGGCTGCCACACTTCTCCACCCCTGTCCATATACCGCCGATTTCTGCCAGCCACTCGCAGCTCGATGAGAACGAGAGTCGCCGCAAGTCTTCCCATAAAGGGACCACTGGCCTCAAATCTAGTGATCTGTAGTTCTCACACCGCACCTTTCCTGTGCGGTCGAGAAGCTCATTTGGTATCTGCTGCCTCTCCACTCGGAGGAAATCCTCGAGCATATCAAAAAGCCTATCATGCACCACACTGTGTGGAGGAAAGGCGGAAATACAGCTGCCTATCAAGACAGCAACTAGCGTGGCGTGATTGGAGTACGGCCTATCTTTGTTTTCCAAGTCGATTTCGGCCTTGTTCTTCCATGCTTCGCTCGCTAAAGTATATGTGATCTTTTGAGCGGCAGCAAGAGGGCTCAGATGTCCTTCTGCACAGGCTACCACAAGATCTGCGAATAGGTCTATTTCCTCATCCTCTGCGGCCCAGTAGGCGTCTTCGTGGTAAGTATAGGGTAGTTTGTGATCCATGGTAGGTTGTCCAGACATCTGTTCGTTTGATTCAGGCAAGATGTAAGGTCGTTTTGGAAGTATGTCTTGCGGTTCATGTCGACAACTGAGAAAGTAGATGCTCTAGGCAGACATTGTGTGACGTAAGCGGCTCATGTTCCAAGGAAAAGGAATTGAGCGTTGAAACAGTGTAATGATGCTCTTGTCCCTTCTAAGCATATCAGGAATCTTCATATAACATAGCCACAGACCTGCAAGAAATCTCAAGCAATACATCAATTGGTCATTCTTACACAAAATGGATTGGTACAGCGATAGGATTGCGTGTGAGTTCCTCGTATACATTCATAACACATTAGCTTTTTTAAACTTCTCATGACACATCTGATTGAATACGCCCTTCCAATCTCTTCCCTCGACCGGCTTCTCTAGAGGACAACTCGTCTGCGCGTCTAGCAGATTCGTCCCCGGCGAGCAAAAGTCGCCATGACAATAACATATATCATCACCAAAGTAACGTATCTCTTCTGGCTTCAACAGCAAAGTGGCCGCAAAAGACCGCACAGAAGCATCGCCCCAGCGCTCGTAATAGAACCCGTCGAGGTTGTCAAGATGCTCCATCATATGCCTATAACTCTCTTCGCGGAAGAAGTCCAGATCTGCAATCTCGAAATTGTTCCAAAAGTGGCAGAGGTTCCATTCGTCGCCATTGACATCGCGGTAGGGCGCTAGACGCAACAGCCAGCGTATGGGAAGAGGTGCCCATGACGGGTCGACCAAGGCGTTCCAGTATCGAGATGGTGTTATGTTCATGCGGTCTTTGTAATCGCTGACCACTCTATAGAGACTGCGGACTGTGGAGCCGACTTCTTGCAGTGCAATCACATAGGCGTAGCGTTTGTTTTCGCGTGACATGTATACGAAGGGGTCGAAGTTGATAGGACAGACGAAGGAGATGCCAGGTTCAATGCGCCAGTACCATTTGTATGGTTGTATCGCGGGATGATCGTAGAATTTCCTGAACAAGTGTCAGTCGTGTGGATGAGAGGCCAGAAATGAAGGATCGGACATGGAGTAGAAACGGCACATGTGGTGGTAGCTTTCTTGTCCTGCATGGACGATTCCTCGGTCTCCCTGCTCCTTGATTTGTGCTCGAGCGGCGTCTTGATCAACATGGTCTGGATAACCCCACATCTCGGGGGAGATTGTGTCGAAGATGGTCTGGCCGCTGACGACGCTCGATACCCCTTGCATGAACTCCTCAGTCCAGGGCGCGTCGTTTAAAAACACAACTGGGTAATAATATCGATGGTTGAATTGCAACTCAAACGACGTGAGAGCTTGCACAGCTTCTTCGAGGTCGCTATTTCGGGCTAGCATCATTACCGTTGCATTTTGTCGATCATCTAGTGCATCATAATCCGTAGTGTTCTCTTTTGTCCGACAATTTGAAGGCGGTGTTTTGCTGACATGAATCTGTGGTTGTTTTGTTGACAGACTTGAGAGATGGTACCAGATCTCAAGTAAGAATACCAAGCAGACGGCAAGAGCGTATCGCTTTGTGGTGCCGTTCACCGAGCACGAGGGTAATCGCATGATGCATTATGAATCGTAGAAGAAAGACACAGTAGAAACTAAAGGAAAGAGGGACCCAAAGATGGGGCGCAGCTACTCGAAGGATGCATCAGAAACATTAGACATAACGCTGCGGCGCAGCTGAAGGATTCCTTAACTCGCGCTGTGCCCGGTGATCGTACAGACTTGCAGACGCGTATTGTAACACGAGCGCGACCCCACCTCAATCGACAGTTGAGGAGTGTCTGGTTTGGCTGAAAGGCCCTTCTTCAACGGCATTGCAACATTTCACTGTCGTAGCCTTGACAGGCCAGCTGATTAGGTGCTTAGCTTGTTCGTTTTGGAATCGTGCACACGTGTGAAGGACAAAATGCAAGTCGATACGATGATGCATAACTGGATCTTGCGAGCGCAGGAGGACGGAAATAAACACTAAGATCGAGATGGCTTGGCTAGCGCCTTGGCCGAAAGGAGTAAATCCGAGATCCGATAAGATAACAACTCCGCGATCTGTCCCCGTCCATTTCTTCCCCCTGCCGCAGAAGCTGAATTATGTCTACATGCTTTACCCCCACCACCATCACCTAGGTATACACAGTCTACGAAGCGCAGTCGTTGAATGCATGATGTAGGATGAGCGATCCGCGTTACAGCTCAACGCCTTCTCTCGTTCATATTCGACATGCTTTGAGAGAGCTTGTGCATTCTTGAAGGAGTTATGTCCGAGCCAAGAGTTAATCTCATCCTGCAAAAACAGAGCCAAGATGAGGCTCACCAATCGACATCTTTACGTCTCCTCTCCGAAGACTTGGCACAACATAGATGAATCCTACGACTTGGCGAGTGGAGCCACTCTGCCTGCAGTAGTCAAATCCTGAATCATGGTCCTAGACAGGATATGGAGCCATCGAGGAGTTGCGAACGATCGAAAAGGCCAAGTTCAACGTCCAAGACACGATGTTATCCACTTCACCAGAACGTGATCGTTCTGATCTCGAAAATCCCCAAGCTCTTTCAATCGTTCTCAGGACACTTTGAGAATTTCTTTGAAAGGCAACCCAGGTCGGGCCATCTCTGGGCTGTGTCGGATAAGACCTTGATCAGTTGTTGGGCGCAATCGAACAATGCGCCATTGGACCATCGCAATGCAGCATCTTCCGAAGTTCGGATTGGCCAGACGTACAGTGGTACTCTTCTCCTTGTCTGTCGGACTGCTCCTGATCTGGATCGCGCTTTCCTCGTCATTTGCTGTCACCTCCTTTGAAAGGGACAGATCTCCGCCTACAGGTGACTTGGCTTGGGATCTACCTGCTTTGGATGTTCCACCTGTGTCATGTGTCGGTCCGCGAGGTTTGCGCCTAAACGAAAGCATAAATGATCAGTTGCAATCGTCCTTCCATGATTTCTCCATATACCCAGAGCCTATCTCCGGTTCTTTCGAGGCCTTGGATCTCAGTAGATCTTGGACTACGGTCGACGAGCGCTATGGGCCGTACGGATTCCGACAGACCGAGGAAGGCTACCAATATAGCCAAGTGGACTGGAACAAAGTCAGGTGGGGATCCCTGCAAAATCAATGTGCTCTTGATAATTCACAGCGGCTTCCGAACCATTTCAACCTTACTAGCATGCGGCGGTTTCAGTACAGGAAAGATCATCCATCAGCGAGGTCCTCGAGAAACGCAGCAGAGATATCTTCTGTCCGAGATGCGAGAAAGAAGTACGGAAAGCAAGCAATTGTACTGAGAGCTTGGTCGACATACCCGTACACAGATGATGATAAGCAAAATCTTCGGAGCATTGTGGCTGAAGCTGCTCTCGCCAGTTATGGCAAGTACAATGTCTTCTTACTGGTTGATGTCAAAGATCTGGACGCTCATGTACATTCTAACGATGCTGGCCACGCATCCATGCTCGAGAAGTCTGTCCCACAAGAGTTTCGAGATATGGCTGTCTTGTTCGATACTACAATGCTCGAGAGCTGGTATCCAGCTGTTTCTGAACACTCGCCATTCTGGCAGATGATGCAACCTTTGCAGCTTTTCTCCCAACTCTATCCTGAATTTGACCATTATTGGCAGCTGGAGATGGATGTCCGCGTGACCCAGCACGTCGGACAGATCCTGGACGCCTTCGACAAGTTTGGTGAAGACCAGCCGCGTAAACAATCCCACGAACGGGCTAGCTGGTCATACATGCCACAATTTCATGGCACTTATGCAGACTTCACACAGAAAATAAATTCAGCAATGCCTAACGGCACAGGTACCTGGGGGCCCATACGTATTGGTCCAGAGATATTGCCCATTGGTCCCAAGCCGCCATCGCCCAAGCCTTACGACACCGAGGCGAACTGGGAATGGGGTATCGGAGAGCCCGCAGACCTGCTACTCCTCAATACCCTGATGGACGTGCGAAGGTTGGAAGATTGGCCCTTCAGACATTGGCATTATGGCTTCACAAAGGACAAAGATCTTCCTTACTGGCACTCGCCGCCAGCACAAGGACGAGCGAGCTGGAATCTGTTGAACGCAATACACCATGCTCAATCAAGACAAGACTTGCGAATAGCTTCGGAGACCACATTGCCTTCTTTCGCTCTCTGGCATGGCCTTAAGCTTGTCGGTCTCCCTCTTCCAATCTTCCAGGATCCTGAGAGAAACAGAGATGAGCTGAACTTTGTGCTCAATGGTGGAGATATAGAACAATTTCCAGATGGCTTTGCGAATGGACCTGTGAATACAAGAGGAGCCTCAATAGGTTTCTTTGTGAGGGGAAGGAGCTTCGATTGGGTGAGTCCGATGCCGGATCGAACCATGGCGTATTGGAAGGGTGAGAAACAGCCAGACGATGATATGCCCGAAGTCCTTGTCAAAAGGGATGGCAAAATCTATGCACCAGCGATGTTCATGCATCCAAGGAAGACCAACTTCTACAGGTCTGACTAAAATGATGTTTGTATCTGCTACAGAGTCTGGTGTCCATGCATGTTGTCTTCGTCCAAGCAAACTCGAAAGATTGCTGTTGCGACGCAAAGCTGAAGCATATAGCGAGCAGATATGACACTCAAAAATACGTTGAATAGATCCAAGACTTGGCTCAAACGTTCGAAGAATTGTCTAACAGTGTAGTTGAACTGTTCTGCTGCACGAAATGCCTGAGGCCACATGAGTCAGCCTTTATTTAGCCGAGCAGCCGAAGCACCCAACATCTCCGACAGCGCTGCGGGATGTCACTTATGCATGCGACTTGGCTAGACACGGCTGAGCAGCCACCAAGGTAGAGTTCAACAGATTTTGCATGCTGCTTTGAGTCACGATACGTGAGTATTCATATAAACCACATGCCTTCCACTGAGAAGTGAATACACCCCACGAGTACCTGCGCATCCACCACCGAAAGGATTTTTGTTGCCTCAGGCATTAGTACCAAGACGACAATGGAGCGACCATCGGAAGCTCAACCGTCAGAAAAGACACCACCCAGGATCTCCGCCGAGACATCGACAACGGATGCATCAGGATCCAAAGATGAAGCTCTCGCACTCGCTGGCGAGAGGGCACGGGAAATAGATCCAGCGCTCGAACGCCGCGTCCTCAGAAAAATCGACCTCTTTCTCATGCCGGCAATGGTCATTGGCTACGGACTCGTGTACTACGACAAAGCTATTCTAGGCAGTGCAGTACTGTTTGGCATGACAGCAGACCTGCATCTCACCGTTGTCGATCATTCGACTAAGCCTCCGACAACCAATACAGACCGCTTGAGTTGGGCGACTTCATTATTCTACTTTGGAATGCTCGCAGGCTTATATCCAATGAGCTTCGCATTGCAAAAGTTCAACATCGGCAGAATCCTAGGTCCTATTGTGGTGCTCTGGGGTGGAATCTGTATGTGCACTGCTGCAGTGCAGGATTGGCGTGGTTTGTTCGTGCAAAGATTCGCTTTGGGTTTTGTGGAAAGCATTATCCCGACTGGTTTCTCTTGCATTGTCTCTAGCTATTACACTCAGAGAGAGCAGACTTTCCGACAGGCTTGGTGGTTCTCGGGTACGGGACTCTTCACCATCATTGGAAGTGCGCTGAATTATGGCTTTGGCCAGATTACTGGAGGTGATCTGAGACGCTGGCAGTATATCTATCTGCTTGCTGGTGCTTTGACAATCATCTTTGGTGGCTGGTGCTTTCTGGTCCCAAACTCGCCGGTCAGTGCTTGGTTCTTGACTCCGGAAGAGCGCATCGTTGCTGTCGAGAGGCTCCGCAAAGGCCAGACTGGTGTTCGCTGCAAGGAGATCAAGATGTATCAGATCAAAGAAGCTCTGTTGGATGTCAAGGTATACCTGATTTTCATCATGATGGGTTGCGCATACACTGTCAATGGTGCCGTTGCTGGGTTTGGACCATTGATCGTCAGCACCTTCGGCTGGAACACTCTTCAATCAATTCTACTACAGTTCCCTGTCGGCGGCATCAGTTGGCTGGGTATCTTGCTGGCCGGCTTCATCCCACTCTACGTCAGAAACGTCAGAATCTTCATTCTGGTACTCTGCTGTTTGCCGGTCATCGTCGGTTGCGCTTTGATCTGGAAAGCACACTGGACACATCATGCCGCCGCTCCGGTAGTTGGTTACTCTATCATTGGCTTCTTCGGTCCTGTGGTCTCGCTGATCATTGCCTTGGGCATGTCGAACGTGGCAGGTGCAACCAAGAAGAGTTTCATGTCTGCTGCCATCTTTGTTGCTTACTGTGTGGGCAACATTGTTGGCCCGCAGCTCATCAAGAGTCAGACTCGTCGCGAACACTATCCCGAGCTTTGGACTGGACTCATCATATTCTACTGCATCACAATTGCTGCCTCTTGTGCTCTATATTATGTCATGTGGCGCGAGAACAAGCGAAGGGATGTGCTTAACCTCGACGAAGAATACGCTGACCGACTTGCATTCAGAGATCTCACTGACAAGGAGAACCTTCATTTCCGATACGTTCTATGAGCACTTAATGCCATTCAGGAAAGAGCCAGCAGATTTAACAAGATTTATTGTGTTGTATCATATTCGTCTACATCCATCTATGTAGGTCCAAAAGTTCCAATGGTTTATCCTTTCCCCAAATGAAGGTTCTTCAAATCATAAATTTTCGAGCATTTACTCGTCGTTGCAAAGAACGTAACGGTAACGAGCCTTGCCTGCATCCATGTCGACAATGGCTGCGTTGGCATCCTTCATGGGACGCTTCTGGATCCAAGGGTGGATCTTCTGGTCAGCTGCCAGCTTCAACATCTCGTTGATCTCGTCAGGAGGTCCAATGGCGCTACCGCCGACCTTGATACCGTTCATGATCAGAGTGAAGGCGTTGATGTTGGGAAGCTCGCCGGCGTCAGGTGCTCCAACCTGAATGAGCGTACCTCTGGTCTTCAAGAGAGAGACGTAACCATCAAGAGGCATCTTGCCGCTCGAGACGGTGCTGACAATCAAGTCAAGAGTGCGGCGGTTGTTTTGTGCCCAGTCCTTGTCGTCGTCGGTGGCGATGTATCTATCGGCACCAAGCTTGAGAACCTCGTCCTTCTTGCTTGCCTTACGAGAGATACCAACGACCTCATCGGCTCCAAGAGCCTTGGCGAAGAGGACACCGAAGTGACCAAGACCACCGACACCAACGATGCCGACCTGTCGAGACTTAGAAGGAGTCTAGAAATGTTTGCCAATGTCTGAAGCTTACCTTCTTGCCAGGTCCACAACCATAGTTCTTCAGCGGCGAGTAGACGGTAACACCACCACAAAGCATAGGAGCAGCCTCAGCGCTGTCAAGACCATCGGGAATCTTGAAGACAAAGTTGCCAGGGTGACGAGCATAGGTAGCGTAACCACCGTAAGACTTGCCGCTGCCATCCTTGTACTTGTCGCCGTATGTGTTGGTGCCGTTCAAGCAGTGGTTCTGTTCGCCGTTCTTGCAGTCCTCGCACTTTCCGCAGCTGTTCGATTGGGCGCCGACACCAACTACAAACGCGTTAGTTTCGGGCTAGGTGAATGTTGTCATCCGTAAAGAACATACCTCTGTCGCCAACCTTGACGTGCTTGACGTTGCTTCCAACCTTGACGGCCTTACCAACGATTTCGTGGCCGACACAGCAAGCTGGGAAGATTGTGAGCCAATGCGAACAGTATTATGACATGTAGCCAGCAACGACTTACGGTACGGTGTCGCGCCCCAACCACTCTTCAGTGTGTGAAGGTCAGAACCGCAGATACCACAGTGGGAGACCTTGATATCAACGTCGTCATCGCCTAATGAGAGTTAGTCGCATTCATCTTGTTCCAAGCTCGATCTACTCACTCCACTTCTTGGGCTCAAATTCACCCCACTTCATGTTGCCCTTGACGGACTCAGCGTCGTGGCCGAGCCAGCCTTCAAACTTGTAGTCGGTACCAGACATTGTTGCGATGAATTTGGTGTATGTGTTGGATGCAATTGGGTTCGATGAGGTGGACAAAAAGAAATTCAGTCGAGCAAAGGGGTAGCACCTTCCCCTTCTCTTATGCTTCCGCAGCTTCCCCAGCCCAACAGCTTTGATCTAGTGATCTCATCGGACGATAAATCTAGAGCTTCTGGCCGGAGATATGGTATGACCGCTCTTTTAGCTACGGAACGTAGCGGAGTATGTCACCGAGGCTCTTGTTCATTACGAACTATCTTCTAAAGGAAGGTCATGATGCTCAGAACGGAGTTAAGAGCTGTCTATAGCTCCAGATCATGATGATAAGAAGCCCTTATCGTTAAAGCCGATGACGTATCGAGCTTAAAACGCTCAGACTTCTGTTCGTCGGCCGAAACACATCTCATGGGCCTGAACAGGACAAGTTGCATCAATTCTGCTGTTAGTTAAGTCTAGCAAGCAAAGGGTGAGCGCAAGCCGTAACAAAATCGCGGCTCTTTTGTTCTTCTTTCTTGCAGTCTTGAACAAGATCAATCCTGAGAGTGCCACCACGCCGTCTGAATTAGACAGCAGAATGTGCCACCTGCAAACTTTCACGAGCAGTTTCCAGTCTCGCGGTTTAAATCCTGGTACACGCTATTTTTGTAGAGATGGCTGTTGTGATTATGGTCAAATCCTTCGCGCCAGCGATCCTCCACAAAGTATGCTGTACATAATATAATCAAGCAGCAGAAATCCTTCAGGTCACACTCTCCATCTTGCACCCGCAAATCCGTGTGGAGATGTATCAATCAATCTTCCTTGGAGTTCTATGTCTGTATCAACCACAATCTCGGGAGAAGCAGCCGTTGGTTATCCAGCTGGATTCGATGATTTTGCTGGAGCTTTCATCTGATGTATGCATAAGGTCAACGCAAACGTACCATAAAGCGGCTTCACAAGCTGGCTCTGCGTAAACTTGATCGATGCGGATAGTTGCAACAATGGATGTCCATCTTGACACCATTTATAGCAACAAGTTGTTCAGAGATTCGTGTGCAACAGAAGGCATAGCGTGTTACAACGACAATCGATGAATTCGGATTCGCAAGACTGCAAGCACAAAAGACAGTTGAACGTCTGGGAAACAGGCGCGTTCTACGAGACGGCAAATGCAATGCTGTCCTGCTTTGGAGTTTTGGTTTGCAGGGGTCAGCCAGAAGACTGGCCTGCAGTGTTTGGATCGCTGACGGAGGCTTGCGGAATACGCAACTTCTGGTCGAAATTGTAGACCCGACTTGCTTTGAGACCGTACACCAATGTTTCTACCCTGCTTGCCAGTATGCTCGGACTCAAGAGGGGCACCAAAGTGTTAAAGTGGTTTTACCGTTCACAATCCTTGCAATCTCTGGGATTTTGCACGCGGTCGTATCATATCAAAATGGCAGAAAGGATGGGCACCTGGACGTTTTCTGGTTCATGCTGAATTTCGTGGCGTGTTTCATGGAAACTCAAGTATTATGGTTACTGAGATTATGTGCTCAGAGAGTCGGCTGGGCCAGAGGATTGAAGGAGATTGAGGCTAGCTGGTTCGGGTGGTTCTTTGGCTATATCTGGACGGCGGGGTTCTTCTTCTGGAGTGTTCCAGAGTGGACTTTTCCAAGATTGTATCAAGATGCTGTTCGAGTGGAGGAATGGAATGGCATCTTGACAGGCATGCAAATCGTGGACTCGGAGCCAAAGTGAGAGGTCGAGATAGGGGTATGAATGATATGTTAGAGGCTCTAAGGTCGCTCAGAGATTGTCCGAAGCTGCTGGGGATAATCTCATTTGTGTTCAAGTATCCCGTTACTGACCGAAATGCACTGAGATAATATGCTCAAACTCCCGCTGTGCTCTCATAAAGTCCTAAGCCGCTTGCGAGATGGTGCCAAGTCAAGTGTCTACCTAGGAATATGTGAGTCAGAGTGGCAAAGCAACAAATATATAAAGCCTGCATGGAACTCGAATTCTGTTATTCCTACAACACTCAGAATGACCGGGGAAAAAGAAGCCGGACGCAACATGGACCAACAACAGCCCGCCCAAAGCAATGGCAACGAAGAGTCTCAAGCACGTCAGGATCAGAAAGATCCAAACAACAACAGCAGCAGCAACAACAACGACAATAAGACGTCTAACGAACAAGGCTCTCAAGACGCGGACGATCCCGAATTCGCGGACAATCCCGAAATCAAGAAACTCAAGAAATTCATAGCTGAGCAACGCGAGGCGGAGGAACGACGAGCGGCTGCCCCCAGACGTCAAATGCCAGCCAGCAACACAAGAGTGGTGGAGGTACTGCGTCAAACAGTGTGGGTAGACGATGGTGGAAAGGTACCTGACATGCAACTCTTGCCAGGAGAAAAGTGGACGGGAGTAAAATATTGGGTGGAAGAAGGTCCGCAAGCGCAACGAACGTACTGTTGGTTCACTCGAGTCAGCTATCCTATGGAAATACCCTGGCGAGTCAAGTACGATATTGAGCTTGACATCGAGGACGAGGGTCGGGTACGCAGATGAGCAAAAGTCGGAGGGCGATATGGAATTGTGGGGAGAGCGACGTGCACGTGACTGTCGATGGGGACGGGATGATGCAACAGGCGTTCCAGGCTCAGGCCGTGTTTGCCAATCGAAGTCGCTCTCGATGACCTTCTCTCTTCTTGACCTGACCAGATAATCACACAATCAACATGACATCCTCAAGTAGCACAGCGACGCCTTTGCTTTACTCGTGTATCGCCTACCACAATACTATCCTCACCGAACACACCACTTCCGCCGCCTCGGCCACCTCCTCTCTAGCATCTCTGATTCTTCCCAAGATCGACCACTCGTCCGCCCAGAAATTGACCTACACCCATGGCGCAAACCACATCCACTACATCGCAGACGCTGCTCCAGCTTCTGACGCCAACGCTCCCGGTCTCACCTACCTCGTCATCGCCAAGCAAGACCTGGGACGTCGCATTCCCTTTGGCTACCTCGTCGAGATCAAGAAGCGCTTCCTGAACCAACATCCCAATGCCGACTTCGCCTCCCTGCCTTCATACGGTGCCGCCAGTTTCAACTCGGATCTCAAGAAGCTGATGGTCGAGTACGGAACTACAAAAGCTGGCCAGGACGACGCTTTCAAGAACGTCCAAGCCGAGATCGACAATGTCAGAGATATCATGAGCAAGAACATTGAACAGGTTCTGGAAAGAGGCGAGAGAATCGACTTGTTGGTTGATAAGACGGACCGTCTGGGCGGCTCTGCTCACGACTTCCGTGTCCGAAGCAGAGGTCTTAAGCGAAGGATGTGGTGGAAGAATGTCAAGTTGATGGCTTTGCTTATCCTTGTCATCATCTTCCTGGTTTACTTGCTGGTTGGCTTTGGATGCGGTTTGCCTGGTGTGTACAATCGACCGTTCGTTTTCCTTGCTACAGTTGCGCTAACTCACCACAGGTTGGTCGCGATGCATTCACCACTAATTCAAAATACGACTTATGATTTCTGACTACGATTCTCGAAACGATAACTTGACTTAGCGCGCGGCCTGTACATATTTATCTAATAATTCCAAGCTTTGTCCACAGTATACCTGTTCACAGCGTCCGATGCTCGTCATCAATCTCTTGTAGCGAGTAGAAAACGAAATGCACAGGAAAATCAGCTTCGCTAGCGCAAAAATGCTGCGAATTTTGGGTCACACCAGTATGGAAAGTACGCAAGAATTATCGCCTGGTTCGATGAGCACATGCGCCCCTCATAATGAGTTGCTAATCATGCAGTCCATCATGTAAGACCAAGTGTCAGGTATCCAAAGGATTCGCGGGCGGTTGCGAACCCGCCAAGGCTGGTTCGTGCTCCGCGTGAATGATTCCTGGAAGAGGACGGAACAGATAGGAGCAGGCGCGTAGCGGGCAGAATGGATATTGAAGGAAAGGCTGGACTGATGTAAAATATAATGGGGCCATTTGATTCTTCTCTCACCGTCCTTTATCGTTGATTATCGCACATCCCTCAATCTCTCAATCTGAAGGTTCAGACTCCCTGTAGGTATCATTGCGCATATTTCTCATCAGGCAGGAAATGGAGCAGATAGATGCAAGTGGGTAGGAGAGAGGAAGGGAATCGTCGAGGCACGTGATATATCTGCGACTTTTCAGTTCCCCCTCCTGATACGATCATCTTATCACCCATAATCAGTCTGAAGTTTGTTTTACTCCCTGTAGACCTCGCTGTGCGCTTTGCCTAGCACCCATTCTTAGTATTCGATGATCCCCTCTTTGCCTAAAGTGTCTTTCCAGAGCTTCTCTACACTTTCGCTCATACGCCAGAATCTCGGAACTCGCCAGAACAGCCTTGCTTTGGTGATATCGTTCTTATCGAATCTTGTCCCATATTCGGGCTCACCTAGATCTTGCTTTTCTCCAGGCTTCAGGTAGAAAAACTCAAAGTCGATGGAGTGAGGAAATGGCATTTAAGAGCCAGCGGCGAAGAACTTCAAGGCCGGCATTTGGGACACTGCTTTGGCCATGGAGTGCAGCAACGTTTCCAGCTTCGGAGATGGCCAGGCGCGAAACCGGTGTGTGGTATCGTAAATGGCTCCATGTTGACTTTCGGACTCGGATTCGGTAGGGTCCAATACAGAATCGTCAGAGAAATCTGTAGTTCTAGCGAGAGCTTCTTCTTCGGCATAGAGTCGCTCAGGCGTTGGTGGCATGCTCTCAAAGTTAGAGTTGATCGAGGATCTATCGTCGTCACTGTCTGGTGTGACATGAGGATTCTGCTCGAAACACCAGCCGCCGTCAGCTGCCATCCAGTTCACTGATACTCGCAGGATGGTAAGATTTGGCCAGTAAGGCAACGAGGTCCCAATCTCGGACGGCCAGAACAGTGTAGGGGATATTATCACTTCGTGAATGTCGAGAACAGACAATTTTTCGAGCTGAGAGAAGATGTGCAGAGATTGGCTCAAGTGATCGATTGTGTGACCAGGAAGCAGAGAACTCGGGGTCTCGGGATCCTCGTTGTCAGGGGTATCTGGGCGGATGCTGAAATGCGCCTGACGTTCAGGAGAGTGAGCAAGCATGAACAAATGCCTCGCAAGTTCTATTTTAATGGTCAGCAACTAAGACGTGTATAAACTCGGTCATTTGTCGCGTACCATAACGGTCCCGCCGTACTCGAATTGAGTTTAAGAGCTTGTTACCATTGTAGTACTCCCAATGGCATGTCTGCAGTCTTGGAAGCCTGGAAGCGATCAGAGGTAGACTTCCTATCCTGACCATCTGGTCATCCGATCTGAAGCTAGCAATGCGTTCAACCTTAGGAATCATATCTGGAGCCAGAAGCCTTACGTCTTATGGTAAAGGTTCTTTGTGATATATGTCCAAAGTGATGGGTCGATCTTTCATGGCGTCATAGGGCCAGGAGGCGAGAATGGTAAACACATTCCTTATTGCTGCAGAGAATCTCTCATGTTATGTTGTTTTTCAGCAGCCCGTTCGGCCTGGGAGCGAGTTCGCCATGTCTTTTTGGAATGGCCAGCTGGCATCCAGCTCAGGATGACTTGAGAAAGATACGGACGCCTTTGTGTACCTAGTCGACCTCCGTATACTTGAGAGAAAGTGTCCAGTTCCGTGCTCTGCACCTGTAAAGAACTGAATACCCGACTCTCGACGATGACTCGCCATTATTTCGAAACAAGTGTTAGAGATGCGTGTCTTGGTTTTGATGACCCTTCATCATCTGGATCTGGCCGTAATACGATGTCGATGACCCTCAATATCAATTCCGGAGGTAGAGCTATCATCGTGGTAATGGGCTAGCGAGTGTCAAGGGGAAATGGTTCACGAAGTTGACGTAATGATTCCTATGTCTCAAGCAGGCGAGGCGTCAGGGTGCTGAGTGCAGCATAGTTTCTATCACAGGTCAGGAATTGCACCCATGCTCTAAATGAAGATGGATGCATGATCAATAGTCACGAGACAACATTACAATCGCTGAGACATCAGATCCGAAGTAAGTGGCAAAGGATGAAGGTCCGTGAACCAACTATGCAGAGGCATATATACACGGCTTAACTTCGGGCAACCTCAATCTTCCAAGCGCACCTTCCCTCCACTTCAAAGTTTCCCCTCGAGCCCATCGACCTCTTCTTCCAACACAGCTCGTTGTTTTTTGGCCTTCTGGATGTCAAGACTAATCTTCACCGGATTGGCACCAGGCGTCTCGAAAACAACATCAATCTCCTCCAGACTCAGCCCGTAGGTCTCTGGGAACACGAAATATGACGCAATGAGCTGCAGAGTGTTGTACGCGACATAAACAGCCCAGATCTTGTATCCGAGCTTGTCGATACCAACCGCGATGCCGTAATTCTGGACACTACCTGCTGCGCCCTGGATGAAAGAGTAGATGCCCATACCCCTTGCTCGGAGCGCCAGCGATAGTATCTCTACTGGATACAGGTTGTGCATAGTCGCGATGAACGTGGCTGAGCAAACTTGGAAAGTATAGACCCAAAGGATGGTGAGCCCTGCCGCTGCATGTGTGGGGTTGACACTATACTGCCACGACGTGATCGTTGTTGCGGTCTGCAAGATGATTATACTGATAAGACCGGCGAAGATGAGAGATCGTCTGCGGAACTTGTCGATGATGTAGGAACCGAACAGAGTGAAGACGAAGTATATTGCTGTCGATCCAAGTTGGTTACCCACAACTTAGCGGAGATTTGTTGAGCTGGGCGTCCTGATCTTTACTTACATTCCAAGTTGCTCCATAGGCTTCTTGATGCCGACTAGAATCAAAGCTGGAGTCAGGTAGTAGGTGATGATGCCGCCTTCATTCCACTGCTGGAAGATGGAGTACAAAGTCAAGACCAACATCCGGAACCTAACAGCCTTCGCAAAGAAGATTCGATAGTCCCACCATGCGCCGGCCAATGATTTCTCATTCTCGAGGGATTCGTCAATCTGGCTAATGACCACATTCACGAGAGGCTCATCGAGGTTTCCGCTAGTGGTGTGGTACTTGGCGACAACATGCTTTGCAGCGTCTCTCTTTCCTACATTGACCAAGTATCGAGGACTTTCGGGAGTTAAGAGGTAGATAGTCACACAGACGACCAGAGCAAGGCCGGCTTGGAGAAGCAAAGGGATTCGCCAGGAGTAGTTGCCTTCTAGTGTGGTGAGTCCGATCATGGCACCAGTCATGCCGAGAGATCCGATCTGGAAACACGCACCAAAGACGCCTACCAATCTACCACGCAGATGAATCGGCGAGATCTCAGCCATGTACTGACTAGAGCTCATAAGGGCGGTACCGAAGCCCATGAAGAAACTGTGCAGAATGTCAGCCAGGCTCGCGGTTCATGATGTGGAGTTCTCACCGTCCAGCCATGAACATCTCGGTGTTCCTTGCCCAAGCCTGCAACAGTGCTGCGAAGACGACAACGACATTACCAGCAAAGTTGACACCACGGCGACCAATTACATCCGCCAGACCCAGGAATGGAGCACCACAAACGGTGCCAATGGTCATGAGTGCATTGATGACACCGATAGTAGAACCGCTGTATCCGAAACCGAAATAGGCGTGCAAAGCTGGAAGGGCATTAATACCTCCAATGACAGCCCAATCAACACCATAGCCAGCTTGGTTGCAGCCTTGAACAAAGAGAATCATAGCAAGTCGCCATCCAGTTCTGGACTTGAGGGTCAAAGATTCTCTGGAAAGCTTGTGGACATCTTCTTCCGTGAGACGAGCTATAACAAGTTCTTCGGTATGCTCGGTTGCTTGCTTGAGGTCGTCTGTGTTCTCAAGCTCATGGACTTCGTCACCTGTGATACCCATCTCGGCAGGTTGGCTTTGGTTTTCAGACTCAAAGGAGAACAAGATGGCTTGACTGGCACGAAAAAGGTTGCTTGGGTTGGCTTCGAGGGAGATTTTATCATTCTGCTATACTCCAATCCTGCACCCCAACCCTCGATATTGTTCTTTACTCTGCCCTACCATTCTGGTCATGAGATACACTGCTAGTATCAAGCATACTCAGCCTGCTTCTGGCTAGACCAGGATCTACAGCAGAAAGTGTATTGTTCCTTCCTGGTGCTTCACCAGCAGCAAAACAGGCAAAACGCAGCACAACACGACGGCATCACTATTTTCCACGCACTGGAAGCGCATACTTGCGCCCGAGTGTTATTCTATTGGGCATTGAATACGGAGTATGCATATACTGTTCGCTGATCAACAGTCTGGTTGGCACATCTGTAGGAATAACCTGGCTAGGGTTTTGCTTAGAACATTGAAGGTGCAGCACACTCTTTGACCGATGTGACCTAGTCTCTGTTCGATTTCCGTCCACTAGATGAATCTCTTTCAAGACCGACGATGCACCTTCATAGTCGGAGTTTCTCCGTAGGATTGACCAACCCTGACCCCGCGTTCCAGCAGTCTGATTTCGTGGGGGCCCCGCCAGATCGACTGACAACACACCACCTCAGTCCACAAGCCCCTTACCCCTCACCTTCTGCGAAATCAGCTTTTGCAACGATGTACATTGAGACATGTTTCTTGCTTCAGCATTCCTCCCAAACAGCCAGTTTTCGGCCTGGGATTGGGAACCATGACAGAATCATCTAAACTCTGGTACGACAAACCGGCTAGCGAATGGAACCAAGCTCTACCCGTCGGAAATGGTAGATTGGGTTGCATGGTACATGGTCGTACTGGCACCGAACTACTCTGCCTCAACGAGGATTCAGTGTGGTATGGAGGACCACAAAACCGAGTCCCACAAGATGCCCTGAAGCATATTCCAAAATTAAGAGAGCTTGTGAGAGAAGGCCATCATGCTCAAGCTGAGAAACTTGTCAATCGAGCTTTTTGTGGCTCACCGAGTGGTCAGAGACATTTTGAGCCACTGGGAACTGTCAAAGTTGAATTCGGCCATGAAGCTGACAAAGTGACGGATTATCGCAGAGAGCTCGATTTGGATACTGCTACGCACAAAACGGAATACAGCTATGATGGTGCTACAGTCAATACAGAGATGCTGGCGAGTGTTGTTGACCAGGTCATCTGTATGCGAATTCAAAGTAGCAGAAAACTGGAATTTGTAATCAGGTTAACAAGAGAGAGCGAAATTGAGTACGAAAGCCATGGATATCTGGACTCTCTGGAAACGACAGGGAACTGTGTCACAATGCTCGCAACACCGGGAGGTCATCGAAGTATTAGAGCGTGTTGTGTTCTTGGCGTCACAGCAGACGAGGAAGGCACTGTGGAAGCTGAAGGTGGCTCACTGGTCGTTGTTGCCAAAGAAGCACTTGTGGTAATTTCTGCAAGAACGAGCTTTCGTCATCACGACTTCCAAACTCTTGCAGTCGGTGACGTTTCTGCCGCGCTTGAACGCGGTGCTGCAAAAATCTGGGAATGCCATACTCAACACCACCAATCACTCTATCGTCAGATGCTACTCACTTTGGCTCCGACCTCGCCTGAGGATGCACTTTCTACGGATCAAAGGATTGGAAAGGGCGCAACCCCAGCCTTGGTAGCTCTGTATACCAACTACTCGCGTTATCTTCTTCTATCTAGCAGTCGACCAAGTAATGGCAAAAACCAAACACTAGATCTTCCAGCAAATCTCCAAGGCATCTGGAATGCTTCTTTCCATCCAGCTTGGGGATCAAAGTTTACCCTCAACATCAACCTACAGATGAACTACTGGGGCTGCCTTCCCTTTTCTCTAGCACCATGTATGGAGCCCTTGTTCTCTCTTCTCCATCGACTTGCTCTTCGAGAGAACGGCGGCAGAGTCGCAAAAGAGATGTATGGTGCAAGAGGCTGGTGCTGCCATAACAACACGGATCTTTGGGCTGATTGCTCACCTTGCGAACGCTGGATGCCTGCCACGCTTTGGCCTCTGGGAGGTGCATGGTTGTCTTCTTTTATCTGGGAACATTATCTCTTCACATCCTGTCTCTCGACCTTACGAAAGAATTTTCCTGTCCTCGAAGGAGCGGTCGAATTTTGCCTGGATTGGCTCATCTCTGAAACTTTTCCAGATGGCAAAGAGTATAGAGTTACGAATCCCAGTTTATCGCCAGAAAACACTTTTCTTGACGAACACAATGGAGAGAAAGGAGTATTCTGCCGAGGCAGCACAGCAGATCTAACAATAATCTCGTCGCTTTTCGAAGATTACCTCAATGCTTGCAAGACCTTGCAGCTCAGACCTCATCTCCTACGTGAAGTGGGTAAGGCAATGCTTGCGCTTCCTCCACCTTCCATATGCAAAAAGACAGGCCGCCTGCAAGAATGGGGCATCGCTAATCACGCCGATGCCGAACCTGGTCACCGTCATGTATCGCACCTCCTTGGTGTTTATCCATTCAACTGTATCGATATGGACGCTTCACCTCCGCTTTCTCGCGCAGTACTACGATCACTCGAGATCAGGCTAGCCAATGGAGGCGGTCACACAGGATGGAGTCGTGCACACTTACTCTGCATATTCAGTCGCCTTCGCATGCCAGACAAGGTAGCTGAGTCCTTTGATGCCCTGCTTGATACCTCTACTTTAACGAATCTCTTTTCCTCCCACCCACCATTTCAGATCGATGGCAATTTTGGCGCTGCAGCGGCAGTGGTCGAGTGTTTGGTGCAAAGTTGCGAGCTCACTGGACATGGACAGAGAGTTTTGAGAATCCTACCTTGCTGGCCAAAAGAGTGGGGTGATGGTGAGGTCAAGGGCATCAGTTGTCGAGGTGGTTGGAGTGTGAGTTTCAGATGGCGAGATGGCATGGTGCAGGGATGTGTCGAGGTCCGAAGTGTTACCGAAGAGAACAACGATGATCAAGACGAAGAGCATGATGGAAGCAATGGATCTCAGACTTCAAATGCTGAAGAGAGAGAAGGTGTTGTCTTGTTTCCTGATGGTCGGCTTGTTGAGTTCAAGGGCCCGGGACCGCATTCCTGCGAGTTGAAGTAGGTGCTGTATGTGATCGACTTTTATCTGTCTGGCAGAAGGTGGGATATTGATGTCCCATGCGTGCTTGTCAATTTTATGGCTAAGTCCTACAGTTCCTTCCTACACTGAGCAAACTTCAACGTTCGTGGACGTGGAACAGCGACCCACTGATGTAGAAGTGACTCTCAGTTCCAGCGCCACACAAGCACGGTTTATCAATATTCACGAACTCGAAATGCCTCAAAGTCTCAACAACTGCCAACAGAAGTGGACATGCTGAAAGTTCTCATTATCGATCTGCTCCATGGACAGCATAGACGCCATGCAGGATGTTCTATCTCAATACTCATCGTATTCCTCCTTGCCCCACTTGTTATACTTCTCATGCAGTTCCTATCCTCAACATCAGCAATGTTCTCATTATTTGGTCTTCCGTCACAGACTCACCCTAGGCAGATTGACATTAGGCACAATAACCGAATTCAGAGCGGAAGGCGCATCCCTAACCCTTCCAGCTCTTCTATCATGATACCGATACTTTCCCATGTTTCCCTCACCACCTTCTTTCCATGGCTCTGTGTCATTGATCTTGGTAGTGTCTTTTTCAGTGCGGTCGCGCGTATAGTAGACCCGGCCGAGATGAGCGCCGCCGAACCAACCAGCGAGAGCAAATCCGCCTGCTGTAACAGCGTAGAGGACCTATTTTCCACCAAAGAGGGTCAGTTATCAAATCTAAGGGTTCGAGAGTGGTGTTGGGAGAAGGAGAAGCATACATACCCAGAGTTCTGGGTCTTTTCTGGCTTCTCTGACGAGCTTTTTGTGTTCGGCTCGTGGGTCGGTGTGGGTTAGCATTTGGCTTGGTTTTGCTCCGCCTTCTCCTGCGTTCCATCCTGAAGGGGATTTCAGTGGCTTGGTCACCGATAACAACGGGCGGAAGATTCGTCTCGACATTGGGTTGTGTGATGTAAGCAGATAGTCTAAGAGGTGGTGGTGCATATGAAGAAAGAGGTTGGTGATGCATAGTGTTATAGTTGCACCATTTGATTTTGACATGCTCAGAGAACATTCGCTCATCATCACAGTGGTATTACATGGAGCACATGAACGAATGCTCGTTCTTTTGCATCCACACAAGAGTAGTGTGATAAAACGAGTGAACGAGCACTTGGAGACGTCGGACCCTGATTCGTCGTGCATGAACGAGCGTGATATGGTACTGATGTGGACGAAGCAAGTCTTCTGTCATCTTGAGCATGATATACGTCATTACCACAACAGAATTAATCCCTAGCGATCCTGCAGCATAACACGAAATGACATTGATATTCCTCAATGCTAACACAGGGCAAGCATACGACCGAGTTTATCAGCCCTGCTGCCACCACCTAAATCATGTTAGTATTTGTCCAGACAAGACACGATAACAAGACCTACCAGTTCTGGAGGTGCTGCAAGAGATGATAGTCAGGCGAGTTAGTAACACCAAGCACGTCAAGTCTGTTCTCATCATCTTGGTCCAATCTCCAGCCTAGAGCTTGCAAGCAATCAACAACCTGCTCTCTGTTCTTTACCGTAGGGATAGGGATTGCTCCCTTGCAGATGACCCAGTTCAAAGCGACAGCTGCAGGACTCTTGTTGACTTTGGCGCCGACACGTTTGAGTTCGTCGACAATAGGTTGAATCTTGTCCCAATCGATGTTGCCGAAGTTGCGGTTACCGCGCGGTCTGTTGCGACGGTCGTATTTACCAGTCAAACGACCGAGGGCAATGGGGCTATATGCAATCACGGCAATCGATGGGGTTGTTAGCTGGAGTAAGAACATATATAGCTGCAAGCACTTACGCCGAGCTTGTGACACCTCTCGATCATGCCTTCTGTCCATGGATCCTGCCTCACCAGTGAGAATTCGACCTGATTAGATACGAGAGGAACGTTATTCTATGTAGGTCAGCAATTCATATCATCGATAACAACAGCCTCTCCTACCCTTTTCAAGTGCGTATAAACGAGCTTCACCTGCTGGAAACTCAGATTGCACGTCCCGATAGCCTTGCACCTGCCAGTCTTATATGCACAGACAAGCGCGTCGCAAAGTGTCTCCAGGCGAGGCCAGTAGCCGGCATGACTGGGTCCATGCAGTTGATATATGTCGATGCCACCAAGCCTGGTCCTTTGGATAGATCCATTGAAAGCGGACAATGTAATATCTGGATACCTCCAAGGATGTCTCCAAGGAGTAGGCAGGAACTTTGTCGCAAGAACAACACGACTGCGGTCCAAAGTCCCAGCATCTTGATCTTCGCAAAAGAAGTCGCCGACTTTCTTCTCAGAATAGCCATCAGTATAACCATAGTATTCCGCAGTATCAAGCAGAACGTTGGTGGAACGCTGAAAAATGGCCTTCCAAGCACCATGAATGCTTTCGTCGTTGAGTTTCTGATCGTAGCCACTACTGGGTCCCCAGCCATAAGTTAGCACATCACCCCATCCCCAAAGGCCAAAACCAAGAGGCTGGACTTTGATCAACTCTTCGCCTGTGGTAGGTGCTAGGGTGATGAGAGTGTTGATAGTCGGCACAACGTCTTTTGGGACTGCCAGCCAGTAGTCTTTGATTTCCTCGGTGCCGCCAGAGATGTCGCCGGGCTTCACGTCATATTCTGCCTTGTAAACCTCGGAGCATAGCCCCTCGCCAGGTCTGTAATGTGGTGGAAGATAGCCAGACATTCTTGATGCGAGCCAGGAGGTTTAGCAGAACAGTCGCATTTCTGGAGCCAGGTTAAGTAGGCAGAGCGGACTTGCAGGGTCATCATGGTTGCGTGACAGTGATTGTGCGAGACACGAGTAAGCATGATGACAAGCGACTTCCAAAGCGATCGGGAATTGGCTCCCATCTGACTAGGTAGGCACGAAGCCGCAAGAGCACCAAAGCTGTTCGCGAGTCTTCACGTCACCATTACCAACTGTACAGGTACCTGTCGTGCCAGCACTCGAGGTTGCCAAAGACATTGTATTAGAAACATCTCGCGTTATCCATCCAGTTTTCAGGCAGGGATCGAGTGCAATTGAAAGCCTATCATATCCTTGAACCTTGTCCAATCAGAGAAACAGTGAGGTGTGAGGGTTGGATACGTTCAAGACATTGTTGGTGGTTCAAATGCAGCGACAGAAGCGGAACGTGTCTCCCGAATGGCCAAAAGTCGTGTTCCAATGACTACCATTTCAGATCTCACTGGCAACTACGCTGAGATGATTCACTTTGTGCATTTTTACTGGCGCAAACCGAGAGTTATATCGCCTGTGAGAGATTTTCGAGGTTCTATGATGATAAATGGTATCGATTGCGTTGCTCCCCAACACGGGAAGCACAGAAAAACAGCCTATAGAAATGCAGAGAATAATAGTAAAACGAGGAGTATCCAGTGAGAGCCTGGAAACTGACCGCTCTCAATGGATACAGTGAGGATGGAAATACAATTGTGCATTACTGCAGGAGCAATTTCTCGATAACATAAGCTAAGAACACTGTGCCTACTGGCGACTAACTACTCTTCCTTCTCAGTGAGCTTGAGTTGAGCCCAGAAATCCTTCTCACGCTTGTCAACAACTTCGTCCTCGTTTTCGAGCTCTCTGGGGGAGCCAAAGCACAGCTTGGTGAAGCTGAGGGCAGCCTTAGCGGCTCCCTTTCCATGTGCGGCATCCATAGCATCGGCCCAATACTGGATGTCACGCCAGAAGTTGTAGGGCTCGTTGGTAAAGCCAGAACCTCTACCGTAGTAATTAGGACCATCGGTGGCAGCATAGGCACGACGAGAGATGTTAATAGATCTGATGTTCGTAGCTGAGATGAGCAGTGAGAAGATGATCTGAGCGTCCTTCATGCGGGCTTGTTTGGTGTCGGTCCAACCATCAATAGTGATGTTTCTGAGCAGCATGCGGTTGGCTGGGCTGAGGCGGCCAAAGAAGAGTTGGAAGGTGTGGGTCGTGGCGAAGTGGAATGGTTGAGCATATAGATAAGGGATGGCCTCATCTCTGATAGCTTTGTTGATACGAAGGATGACAGGTAGAAGAGGAGTGCGCTGGACATCATATCTGTCGTGTTTGATCTTATAGCGCCAGCCGCCCCAGTTTCTGCCGATCTGCGATCTTTTCATGGAGCCACGGAAGATGTCACGGCCATTGGTTTTGTTGGTGACATAGGTGAGGTCTTTGGCTGACTCGACCAGACAGGCCTTGTAGATCATGACGCGGATTTCGGGTGGCAGATCCATGAAGCGGAAGGGCACTTCTTTGACCTTCTTGACCTTCTTGCTCTTCTTGGCCTGCTTCTTCTTCTGCTGGGCTTTGAGCTTTCTCTGGATAAGGTTAGAGGAGCATTTACTATTGTGCATTTAGGCAGTACCTTGTCTGTAGTGAACTCTTGGTCGGAGCCAGAGTCAGAATCGGAGACAATGGTGGTAGTGGCGTCTTCGGTGTCGGTGGGCGGGTCATCTGAGGCGACAGTGACAGCGGATTCGTCGAGCGCTTCATCGTCGACAATGTCCTCGTCGAGCTCAGTAGGTTCAACATAATTGATTGAAGCGCGGATGCGCTTTGGGCGGCCTGCATCCATCTCGCGTTGAGCAACCCAAGCTGGATGGTAATAGAGATCAGTGGGTGGAATGAGGGTGCGATGGAAGGGAACTGGCTGAGGCAGCCAAGAGGTAGGTGCAGGTCTGGGTCTGCAAAGTTGTCGGGAAACCATCTGGCCGAGCTTTCAACGCCGGTGCCTGCCAACAAGAAGACCGGGGTTGCGACTGTCTGGTTCCACTCTCACTCGCATCTGGCAGGCGCGCGGAAATTCTCATATTCTGCGTGTGAGCACTGAGCGCGAGCACTGGGCGCGAGACTCGGCGGTCTAGCCAAATTGGACGGTTCGTGAGCCCCTATACCGATGCGGATGCCTGAGGCCTACATGACCTGCTTCGGCATGTAAGATGTAGAGAGATCTTGTCTCCCGCTTGGTCTCCCAGAAGGGCTGAAGTAATGCATCGTTTTTCTGATCGAGGGCCATCACGGCTGAAGCTCGACAGGTATGTTTCATGACTTGTTTTTCTCCAGGTCTAAGACACAGCGCGACACAGCACGGCATGAGGAACCGTACAAAGAAGCAACAGGTTGCAGTCTCCAAGGTCGACAAACTGCCAATCTATGTCTATCGAAAGGCACAGAATCTTCTGGGTCTACAGTCATGTCCAAAGAGCACCAGAAGTGTCAAGCCTCTCACTGGCGATGTGGAGTAGTCTTGAAAGAACTGTGCGTTGCAATAGCCATCAGCAAACGGGCTATGGAATTTAGGTCAGCCATGAAGAGTATCAGTATCATCTCAAGGCTGTGGATCGCTAATATCATGCTTATCAGAATGCACAGTACTTTTCATATCACAATAGCTTCCAGAGAGAGCTTAAAAGCACCAAGCATCTCACTGGACAGCAATAGTAGTGCTTCAACAATCATGCATTTTGATGGGCGTTCGCAAGCAAGTTGGAAGCAGCAAGATGAGATGAAGCGTTTCTGAGGTGGAGAGTTTGCACTGTTTGCTCTGGACACTCCCCCAGCTTTGGCCATCAAGGGACAAGTTTACCCTTCAACACATCACCATATACTGCCATTGACCACGTATCAGACCAGAAATCAATATCGTTTTGCTCGCACAGCTGTCGAAAAACTACATAACACACCGACCAGAAATTTTAAGTAAACAACCGCAGTCATGGATCCCTACTCAGCGGATGGAGGTACGCAACAACCCCTCAACCCCCAAACACAACTCCTGAGCCTCAACTAACAATGTTCAGAGCTGGTCAACATGCACACAGCCTTCATCCAAGGCCAATATCAACAAGTCATCGACTTCGACACATCAATCTTCAGCGCCTCCAACCAACCCTCAGCCCAAATCCTCAAATATCGCGCCCAGCTCGCTCTCCAAGACTACTCCTCCGTTGCCTCTGCCATCTCCTCTTCAGACGCTTCTTCCGACCCTTCGCTAGCCGCCGTCAAGGCCTACGCCTCATATGCCTCCTCGGGCTTCTCCTCCGACTCCGCCGTCTCGCAAGCAGAATCCCTGTCGCAAAGCCACAGCGACGACCTCACCATCCAACTCCTCTGCGGCGCCGTCCTTGCCCGCGCCGGCAAGACCGACGAAGCCCTTGCTCTACTAAGCAACCACCAAGGCTCCCTCGACGCCGTCGCTATGGCTACTCAGATCCACCTGTCGCAAAACCGCACCGATCTCGCCAGCAAGGAAGCCAAATCCGCACGCGCATTCGCTCAAGATGCTCTCCTTGTCAACCTCGCAGAATCGTGGATCTCGCTGAGGGAAGGCGGGGATGCGAAGTACCAACAAGCGTTCTATGTGTTTGAGGAGCTTGCGCAGGCACCTGGCAGTTCAGCCGTTCCGTCGTTGGTTGCACAGGCTGTGTCCGAATTGCATTTGGGCAGGTATCCAGAGGCCGAGACGGCATTGCAGCAGGCGCTGGATGTAGAGCCTGAGAACACCATTGCTTTGGCCAACGCGGTTGTCTTGTTTACCGCACAGGGAGATGTCGAGAGAGCTGCTGAGATGAAGAGCAGACTGCAAAAGTGCAAGGGTGGTGAAGAGACTGAGCTTCTGCAAGGTCTGGCTGCTAAGAAGGAGGCTTTCGATGCTGCATGTGAGAAGTACCAACCCAAGTTTGAGCCTTGAGACCCGAATATGAGTATTGGAAGAGCATGTTAGACAACAGATCGGCGTTCAGGAACGGGAAAGGGACGAGTCAAAAAGAGGTCATCGTTCTGCTGTGAGGATTGTAGTTCCATGCATTGGCAGTTCAGACTAGGCGGTCAAACAACCGGAGCAAATCACGACTTTTGAAACCAAATCCTGAACAGCCTCTTCCATGCTGATGATGCAGATCTCGAGGCTCTTGGTGCTTTTAGGTCTGGCATAGCACCAAGAACCAAGTAGATTGATGGCATGTGTTTTGGTACACTCTCAAATATTAGTGGTCTCGTCTCGCCAGCGTGATGACCTCGTAGCAAGGTCATGTGTACATGGTATCGCTTTCTTCTCATCCGTGGGCATGCGACTCATCCCTTCCCTGCCACCTCCCCTCTAAAACCTCAACTTGGGCCCCACAAATACCAGCAAGAACGCAGCAATCCACAACGCTGCAATGATGGCATACAGCTTAATACGACCCCACCAACCTTTCCCCTCTGTCATCCTTCTCAAAGCGCCCATTCTGTTTCCCGCCGCCTCCATTCCCATACTGTTCTTATCCAGCCCTGTTTCTGCTCTCCTCAATACTTCTTTTTCGTTTTCTAGCGAACTTGCGAATTGCATGCTTGATTGTTTGAGTGATTTTGCTAGAGTGACGAGGGACGTGGTCAGGAGATCTTGGTCGCGAGTCGCGGATTCCAGGACTTGTTCTGTTGATAGAGGTTGTCCTGAAGCGGTGGGGTTTGAAGCGCTTCTGTTGCCGAACAGAGCGGTAGTGGTTGCAGTATCAGGAGCTGCATTGCTATTTGTCGCATTTGTTCTGTTGCGAAGAGTGGAAGCTAGGTCTTGTGCTGCTTGTTGTGGAGACGTAAGACTAGGGTCTTTGTCTATTGTATCTGATGTCGCGACTGCTGGTGCAAATTCCCTCGGTCGTTGGGCTTCTTCATCTTCGTCTTCTGATTCTGATTCTGATTCTGAGGAGTCGTCGTGCAGGGCAGCTAGTTGGTTTAGTTCTAGCAGGCGTGTGTTTAGTCGTTTTATGAGGTCGCGTTTTGAAGCTAGGTCGTTCTGAAGAGTGGTCTTGTGGGTTTGCGTCTTGATGTCGTGGGTATTGTGTTCGAGGCGGAGGAGGAGTGTTCGTGCATACTCGACATTCTGTGTGCGGTCTGAAGGTTAGCGTCTTGTACTGAGAGGGATGATGACAAGCGACAAGAAGTATCACGGCCAGATTTGGGAGAAAGCAGAGGAGGTCCAACTCACAGCACTAATGCGATTGCGTTCATAAGGTGTAGTGCGGAGATGGGTGTCGTCTGCGGTCGGCGAAAGCAGGGTGTCCGACAATCGTGTAAGTAGCTGGTCCAGATCCACCGACATATTTTCTGCCATCGACGTTGTTGCCATGTTGCTTCCTTGGACGAGTAGAGATTGCTGGTGTTTTGCAAGGTTGCATGGGAGAGAAAGTTGTCCGAGTTGTTGTCTGGCCTTCGTCATCGGAGAAAGTGCCGCGAGTCATTTACCAACCACTTCCCCAGAAATTTTGACCAGAGGACAGAACAGCAATGACATGTGTGCAATCACATGCAAACCTTCCATCTTTCCATCCAGACCAACTCACACCTTCCTTCAACTATATCAAGATCAAAACATCAGAATGGCTTCACCTCAGCCTAGCACTACCACCGCATCAAGCGACTCATTCCCCTACCCACCCCACCACTCCTTCCCTCCCTTCTACACCCTTCAACCAAACCAAAGCACCCTCTTGCGTCAACTCTCCCTCTGGTCCCAACTAATCCAGTCCTACTGCTCTCACAATCGCACATTCAAACTCTCTGTCTCTTCCGCTGCTTCCCTTCCCCTCTTTTCCAACCAGAAAATTCACCGCAGCTTGGACGCGCTATCCATAAAAAAAGTCCTCGATTTCATGGCTTCGTCGGAGGGAGAGCATCGTGCAGAGTATGTGGGCAAAGAGAAGAGTACGGCCTGGATTTGGTGGAAGAGTGCGAGTGAGTGGGCCGAAGAGATTGCGAGGTGGGTGGATGAGACGGGTCAGAAGGGTGTGGTGTTGACGATATACGAGTTGAGAGAGTCGGAGGCTGTGGAGAAGCAAGAGTGGGTGGGAATGGATGAGGATATGTTGAGGAGGTGTTTGGATGTGTTGGTCAAAAAAGGAAGAGCGCAGGTCTTTGGACAAGCGGATGGAAGTGGTGTCAAGTTCTTTTGAGATGGTCAAGAAGTCACTTGCTTCGTTGCCTCTGGGAAGATTACGGGTGGGAGTCGCAGATTTGATGAAAGTGGTTGGAACAGTGATGGTTAAAGACTCACGATGCACCACGTCGGCAAGCCTCACAGCATACGAAACAGCAAGGTTCAGCACTCAACACCAACCCGGAACTCTCAGGCAACGAACTCAACGAAAGACTTGAGCCGCACTGATGATACACTGGATACACATCTACCAGGAACCAGAAAGCAATTCCACATCTCTACTTCGACCACCCGGGCACCTGCGATTCCAACAGCCCCCACTTGTCATCCCACTCGACTTGTTGACTCATGGCAAGATTGATCAACCAATCCGTCTTGACAATCTTCGCCTCGAGGCCCTTCTTCTCCGCTTCAGTTCTAAACTTGTCCCACAACCTGACTTCCTCATCACTAGTGCTGGAAATCAGATACACCCGGTTCAACTCCACTTCTCCGCCTTGGTTTTCTACTTCCGGTCCTGCATTTGGGTCTTCAGAGGGTAGAATTCGGGGTCCAGAGATGACATTTGTGCGACCCTTGTAAGGTACTGCTGTTCCTCCGTTGATGGCGATAATCTCTTTGTACGTCTCAAACTTGCCGCTGACTTTCTCGGTCACGAAGATGGTCCAGCCGTGCAGTAGACGGTTCTCGTTGGTCTTTCCACGTTCGCGCGCTTCTTTCATGCGGAACCCAAGTCGTTCCTCGGCTTCTTGATCAACAAGGGTATGCTCCTCGATGTCGGGAAGAGCATTGGTTGAGAGCGCGGCGTCGAGGTATGAAATCGTGACCACCTCGGGGCTATTGGCAAGCGCGGCGATGAATTTCTTGGTGCGAAGGATGCGTGGCGCACACAGGAGGGTGCATTCTGCAGGCTCTGCAGTCAACTTTATGCCTAGAGCTCGTAGTTTGGCCTGTTGTCCCTGTCAGTTCCACATTTTGTGTGAAGTAGATAAGATTAGCAGACTTACAGCTTCTGCAGCTTCCTTCTTCATGTTGCCCAACCATCGCTCATCTCCTGTCACCATCATGGTATACAGAACCTTGGGTCCAGCATCAATCTTCGCTTTCTTGGCCTTGTTGCCCTTGACACCAGCAATCTCAGTCTCGCTGACTTCAGCATGACTGTCGCCCATATCATCGCTCTTGCGTTTGTTCCTTGTGGCCTTGGTCGCCTTGGCTGCGGGAGCCTCTTCAGGTTCAGCAGTCCTCCTTCCACCGTGAATGACACCACCTTTTCGTTTCCTCTCGCGATCGTATAAGAGAACGTCATCCTTGAGTGCATGCAAGTTGTTGAGTGCTTTTTCTTTGGAAGCACGCCCCGTAGTGGGAGGACTAGTCTCTCTATCCTGGCGCTTGTCTGACATCGCAGGCGTCGCAATCGCTGCATCAGAGCCAACACGAGTTTTCCTCTTTTTTGCTGTCTGTGGCGCGTGTGGAAGGAACTCGCTGGCTTCGTTGTCGTCGTTAGTATCGATGTCCATGGCATCTGTTGCGGCGAATGAGGATCTAGCTCCTGCTGCACTCGATGCTGCAATGTCTCTTCTGGGAGACGTGTCTGGTGCCCTGACTGCACCGCGGAAGGGGTGAGGTGTCTTTTGGCCCGGCTCTGCATCCTTGATTGTCTTCTCATTGCTTGCAAAATACAATTTGCGGACTTTGCTGATGTCGATTGGGGTCTGGCCCACGATCTCGCTGAGATTTGTTCGGGGTGGGAAGTGGGTGTAGCGTTTGTGGGTTAGAGCTTGTACCGAACACTTAGCATAACTCTCTTCCAACCAGAGATGATTGATGATAGCGATGTTCCATTCTTGGGCGGCATCGCATTTTTCGGAATGCGTGTGCGCGGTGATGAGGTGGGTGTTGTCTTGCTTCATGGTCTTTGTAAACTCTGCTCCTGCTTCCTTGCATAGGTTTTCGAGGTAGATGCGAGCTTCGCCACTGTAGTTTGAAAGACTGATTCTCATATCCTGGAAGCCGGGTATACCGCCCCTGGGTACTGGATAATGGAGAAGTTTGCCGAATGGATTCGTCCATTTGTTGCGGTTGATGACATTGTAGAACCAGGCAAGGTTTCCGACAGTCTTGTCAGCGCGCGAGGCTGCTACGTAGTCCATGCCATCGCGGTAATGGCCAATGTACACATCACACTCTTCCACGTTGGTAGTGAGAGAGCCGCCAGCCTGGCTGACAAGTTGTCGTAATGTTTTGGCCAAGTGATCGTTTATATTCAGGTCTTTGGAGAAGAGCACCTTCTTGTCTTTGAACACGACAAGCTGCTTGCGAGAGTCTGAAGGAGAGATGGGAGGATTGTATGCTGGAGGTGCTCCTGCCACGGCCGAGAGAGCACCATCAAGGCCAGGAGTCGATCTTGCTCGCACAGGTTCATCAAAGTTGGGACGAAGAATCTCGGGATCAGGTAGTAGATAAGGGCCTTCGTTGATCAGCTTGCCGAGTTTCAAACAGTCGTCGAACCTGGAAAGAGCGTGTTAGCATGCAGCGACAAAAGTGGTGACTGATGCAGATATACCAATGAGGCAAGACCATTTTGCAAGCCAGGTTCTTGGCCTCGACGGTCCGACACTTGTCGTTGTGTGTATCCATTGCCACAACATGGGTAACCAGCTTTGTCAAGGGGGCGCTGTACAAGCCTCCCAGAGCCAGAGTGCCAGCAATGATAGCATCCTTGTCTCCCTCTGGCAAGTCGGCACACGATACTATGACTTCTCTAAAGAACATAGACGGGTCTGGACTGTGCTGGCGCGGCTGTGTCTGTCTTCCCTTCTCGTAACTCGACTCTACCCAGGATGGTCGCACGACGTGAAGGTTGTATTCTAGGGCTCTGGAGTATTCGGGGAATTCGATGTCGCCGGTGACGATGTGGGTGTGGCGGATGAGTTGGTCGATGGCGCCATCTTCTTTGCGAGGGATGTAAGTGGCGCCGTTGTTGGTCAAGAGATGGATTAACTGTGAGCAGCCTGTCAGCGTCTTGAGCCGTCTTGACCATGCAGCAATGATGTCCTTACTCGCTCCTCCTGATCTGAGGTGATCGTTGGACCAGTAAAGATGGTGAAGACAACGTCATGAAACAATAGATCCTCAGCTCCTGCCATAGTCTATCGCATAGCTTGAAGCGTGTGAGTGAATCCGGGAGTGTGAAGGACGAGATTTGTTGCTCCGTGTGCATGCAGACAAGTGTTTTGAGTTGGGTGTCTCAATCAACTTCCTGGGCGTATCGAGCTCAAAAAGACGCGTTATACCTCTGTAATTTGCTCGTCTGGCACCTGCAACTAAATTGATGAGTTAATGTCGGTCAGGAACCCGCGTCAAGCTGCCTCACGCTGTCACTTGATCCGCACGGGCCCTCTAATCTATATCACTCTTCTGTTTGCACCGTTTACTTCTGATTGACCAACCAACATATTATACATTCTCTGCGATTACGAACTTGACTGAGCCATGCCATCTCCCCTGATTTGCAACACACAAGCCAGAAGGCCACCTCGCCGTTCCTTCGAAACGCCACCTATACCACCATGCCGTCCTTCCTTTACCTCATATTAGTACAAGCAGTGAAACCTTCTCTTCTCGATGAATCCATTGCTGAGCAAAGCTCAAAGATAGCCAACAGGAGTGTTTGCCTTGCTGGTTGCACGGCTTCTTAACAATTCGTCCTCGGCTCTCTCAATAGCGCGTCTCTTGCGCTCTTTTTCCGTGCCACTTCCTTCCATACGTCTTCCCTCACTCTTCAACTTAGAGCCACTGCCGCTGCTGTGAGATCGCTTCGACTTTCTATGTCCGAGCATCTCATTGTTGATCTGCTCAATTTTGCTGTCAAGGTTCATAGCTGAGACAGGTGATCTGATGCGTGTGGAGGTTTCATTGACAGCGGCTCTGGACTTGCCCTTGGTGATGGGTGCATTTTCGGCAAGAGCGAGCTGCAAGCCATCGAGGTTCTGCACTTTGCTCATAGGTATGCCTCCGGGTGGTGACTGCTGAGCCTGCTTGAGAGGCGAAGAATATTTCTCACTGCGATCAGCTCCACCATGAGCAGAGTCACTGCGAACAGAGGCGTCGTGTTGACGTGGATAGTCATCTGTGTGAGCGGAGCCATTGCGCTGACGAGGTGGAGTAGGAAGTTCGCGAGTCGGAGGTGGGTACAGGGGAGGAGACGTAACCTGTTGGACTGGGATCAAACGCTTCTCCGGTTGCAGAACTTGCTCACATCTAGCTACAATGGCCGTCATGTCGTGCAAGATCCTGACGACATCGTCCCAGTTGGCTTTGGTCACCTCTCTTCTGCTAAGGTAAGCTGCACGAGCAGCCTTTTTGACCACTTTGAAGGACTTCTCATAGTCTGCAAGACAGTCCATAAGGAAAGTGGCCTGCTCCAGAGCCAACGAAAGCACCAGTGGGTGTGCTGGATGGAGGTTCTCCTCTGCGCATTTGGCAGCGAGCTCAAAGAGCCTCTTGGTCTCAGGCGTGTAGTCCAGAGCTGGCATCAAGAAGGTACTAGCTGACACAGGAGGCTCGTACTCAACCACGGTATTCACATTGAAACCGGGAGGGTGTACAGGAGCTGTACGAGGCTGAGGCGTGTTCTGGGATGGCTCATTGACTGAGACATGAGCCAAGACCGGAGGTGCCTGACCGTTGGCAGCATAGGGATTGGTGACGAAAGATTGCACAGATGGAACAGGTGAAGCAGCCAAGTCGAAGTCCTGGTCTTGTCTGGAAGCCAAGTAGTAAGCGCTGAAAGCGCTGAGCCCTTCTGCCTTCTTCTGACGTAGTAGACGGACGGGAGGCGTGTTGTGGTACTGGCAGAAGATGTGGTGGAATGTTGCGCGCAATTTCAAAGCCATGACTTGGTACACTCCATCCGCGCTCTCTCCGCAGTATGGCGCGATGAAAACTTCAGTGAGAGCCAGTCCCTCCTTTGCAAGGAAGAGAAGCTCACGGTAGGGATCCAACGATCTGGCTCCGAGGTCAATATTTAACAGGCGAAGCTCGCGGACGTAAGAGAGCTTTTCCTCAAGCATGACAGAAATGCCGAGGACGCTGCGGAGATTCTCAACGACGATCTTGTTCTCCGAGACGTAATAATTGATTGAATGGGCCAAGACCTTGCGATCGATTTGCGTGAGCGCCATGTTCAGTCGCCAGTACGCAGTAAGCGCTGTGCTATCTTGATAGATCGTCGAAGGTCAGCACAGTCGCATAAGTATACCACGTTGATTGAGGCGTGGGATAATACCTGGTTGATAGGTCTTGTACCGGTTAGAGAAGATTGGATCTTGTGCTTGCCTTGGAGAATGAGATCGTGAGGCCTATCGAGACTCTAGATCATCACAAACTTGGAAGCGCAATGTCAGTACCCAAAAGCCCGATGTGTTGGAGATCGATCTTCATAGATCGTCAACTTACGGACGAAGATGTGAAGGAGAGGCAGATCTTATAGTCGTGGGGTTGTGAGACCGAAGATCCTGAAAGACGGCTTTGCTTGAGTCTGGTGATTAACCAAAGCGCCGGTCAAGTGTAGGTTTCTGAAGTTTAAGCTTTCTGTATGCACCCTGAGAGCGTGGTGAGTAAGAAAGATTTTAGCCAGCTCTGTTACGCTATTGGGCTTAGTAATGCAAGCTCGAAGATCGTGCTGGAGAGCAAAGTGGCGTGGAGCGAGTCTCGGCGTAGCTTGCGGGCTATAGTCTCAATGGAGGCTGAGAGATGGGATGCGAATAGACAGAGTATGAGGTACAGAAGGGAGTATCTGTTGGGCGACGTCTCAAGATTGATCGAAGCATTCGAGGTGTATTATTATTATTGACATGAAGATCTAATCACTGTCAGTCTGGCTGTCTGTTTGGACACCAAGTTTGCTATCGATCGCCTCATTGGCCGATTCATCAGCTCTATACGGGGCAACGAGCGCTGACTATCTTTCCAATGGAATTGACGCAGTCTTGCGTCTCGCTCGACATGGCTGAGCAAGCAAACTCTAACAGAAACTTGTACTGTTGTCGAAATCGTGAGCACTTACTGAACCAAAAGACTAACACCGCTTCGCATGCTTCGCATACAATGTCCCAGGTGCCCTTGCTCTTTCCGTGGATTGCCAATGGTCTGACAAGTACAACAGCCAACTTGGACCAGCCGTCGAAAAGCTGACAGCAAGCCTTCTCAAGGCTAACTTGGCTCTGGAAACTTATGATAAGGTATCAATGCCAGAATTGATCGCATGAAATCGCAGGACCGAAAAATGCAACACAGAACAGCAAATAATACATTCAAAGATGTCGAGAACGGAACGCAAAATTGAGAGAAAAGAGATATGAAAGGCATGCAAGAGAAGTTGGGTATTGGGACGATGGAGCGCCGGGATCGCGCAGCCTGCATGCAAGCAATGCATTGGTGCTACGTGTCGGCCTCGCTTGTTGGCAAGGATGTTCCTTTTTGGGTAAAAACTCAAGATCCGCCTCTTGATCATACCATCATCAGTGACATCTGGAAGAGAGTACGAATTGTCAAACCTGTAGGAGCCTGAAGGCCGATTACGAGTTGAAGTTCCAGGATGTGGTCTGCTTCCACCCCAGAGTTGAGAGTACGGTTCGCATGACAGTTAACAGTACTGCAGGAACCGAGAGCAAACCTTCGTTCTGACAGGAGATTGAGCGAGCGCCAATGCGGCCCTATCCGTATCGTTGTGTAGCATCTGCGCTGTGCAGTGTAGTAGCGTGCTCGAAAAAGGCGGTCAACAAGGGACATCATCAATGTGATTGGTGGGCGGCGTCGGGCAGCGATCCACTCAAGTGGCCCACTCAAGTAGCCCAACCTCTGCCGACATCCAACAGTCAAACACCTGAACATTGCCGTATTTGGTTCTGAAGTGTTGGGTACAAACAAAAGAGCCCACCCGACCGGAATCTGAAGTTGGAGGATCTTTTTGCCAGGCGGTGTCCACAACACAATGAGGCAAGCAGCATGTGATACAGAGGCATGCATGAAGCAAGCACGATCAGCTCGAGCACTTGACTCCGAAACCTCCTGGGAGACTGCTGAGGAAGGAATGGTCCCCGAAACATGATAGCTGGCATGACGATGTGCTCCTTCTTCTGCTGGCCAAGTGCGAAAGAAAACCAATTTCTGGATTGGCTAACCATTGAGCTGAACCCTCACAAGTTGTCACTCGGCCTACGCAAGCCACAGCTCTCGTGGTCAAATGGGACAATCACGCGATGATCAGGCTATCGTGCCAGCGAGAGAAGTATCCAGCTGTGGTCTAACGTTTCGCAAAGTCTTGTTGTTCATCCGCTGAGGTCGGCTCTTTGTCTCCGACTTATCTGCCCATCAGTTTTGGTGGATATTAGTGGACTCGCATTCCCAGGACCCAACTCAGGACTATCCGAAACACGGCTGCATGCCTATGCCTGCAACATGCATCACAACTTTCCAGCACCTGGCTGACGACGCATTTCCTTGGTCGGCGACGGTCTCCGGTATCAGACAGAAGGGGGCACCTGGCCGCCTTGTGTGCATGACGCGCTTTCATGCGGATGCTCTTGCTGCAATTCATTGCAATGCACTGCGTCAAACGTTGTACCTGAATCCCATCTGCAAGTGATGTCGACTATTCGAGTAACACATGCCGTCAAGGCCTGATGTTCCATGGCTAAAGCTGACGATCTTGTTTGTTGCGGCCTGTTCAAGCCTATAATGGGTACCTTGGCCCAACATGCATACTTTGCTTTAGTCCGGAACAAGATCAGATTGGCTACTATCATCTCTAGCATCGGTCGAGTGATGCTGGGATGCACAAGTCACTTGCAGCAGCGCACACACTCTGCAAGCGCGAAGGCATCATGCCAATGCTCATACTCGGCCATGACACGCCAAGGAGTCAAAATAGGAGAGGATATAAGTACTGCCATGGCAGGCTCCAAGAAAGCATCACATCTCTCGTATGCTCTTTTCCTCTACAACACTGTGGTCTCTCCCTCAGACCATTCGTCTGTCCGCGTTTGAGACGACATCATAGCATAGAAATGTGTCGCTTCTACGCTCACACTTACCAATGCGGACATACTAAGACTGTCCTTTCCAACCACTGTTCGAGAGCAGCTTTGATACAACAAGCATGTCGTAACGGAGATATCTGCGCCAATGTCCAGGTTGATGAGAAATGCTCGTCTTGTCACAAGCCTGTCAAGATACTCGTCCAAGCAAGAATTCTCAACAACGATATCAAATCTATGAGTGGTTGATGGCTTCGAATGATGGTGGTTGCTTTTCTACTTCTGCTTCAGTGCCTCGAGACATTTTCTGATATCAACTTGTAGCAGTAATCTCCTCAGAAGTCTCGTATTCCCGTCAGCGCATTCGGACGACCAAGGGTCATTGGGTGATGGTCGCTGCTCTGCTGAAGCCGTTCCCAAAACTTTCGCTGTCCTCACGAACACTTTGACCGATCAGTCTCCTCGATGATATATCCCCAGCCATAGAGATGTTTCGAAGCTGCGATCTTCTTTGAATCTGCCCCCCTCAAGACAACAAGACTGTTCTCTATTCCGCAAGACTCTTCTAGACTCAATGCATTTCATGGCGTTCTGTTTTTCTCCTTTGTTCCCAATCATGAGCAAATCTTTACACTATGGTCACGTCATGCACTTTGGTGTGCTGGTCGTTCTTCTGACATCCGGGTGATGTACGTGGCCGTTTTTGCCTCGTAGCTCTGACGCCAGTTACGGCACGCAAGTCTTTGTGTTTTCACTTTCTGGCTTTGCGCTGGAGAAGCCACAAAGTTCTATATAACAGTCACTCCTTTAGGTTGAAATTTCTGCATCATCTTCCTTTGGCAACCTTCATCTTCACCAAGACTCTCGAAGCAACATCTGGCAAAGATGCCCCACCTATATCACGACAACTTCTTTCAAGAGTGGAAGGCCTTGAATTTTTCAGCAGTGATGATCTGGAAGAGGCATTCATAATGAACGAGGACGAACAGTGTTGGTTGATCAGGGAGTACAGAGAACTCAACACCAGGATGCACATCCCAGAAGCACGCCAAATCTTCAACTCCGACCACACCGTTAAATCCTTAACGTTATGCCTAAAGCGCGAGGTTCTGTCCAAGATCAATCAGCTTGTTGACAACTGGAATGCCTACATCGACCTCTGCGAGATCGACATGAGCATGAAGATAACTAGGGGCGATATGACCATTGAACAAGCCTCGCAAAAACGAAACAACAACGAACTATACGCAGACAGACTCCGGGACTTCCATGTTCGGGCAAAGCGTGAATGGGCTAGGGAGTTACGCAGCTACATCATTATTCTCACATGGCAGCGGGCAATCTTGAACACCACCGCCGGCATTATCTGACCATACAACTACACCTGCGGACCCTGGACACAATACTGTCCATACAGCTATCATATGTTCACAGATGGCAGCAACTGGAGGCATGCATCAGTCTGTCATTACGTGCGATGGACCTTCGAGTCGCGAAAGACTACATCACGTCGAATGCCACGAATGCTTGACGGAGCAGAACGTTGCTTCACATGATGAAATACCACCTGAGTATTCAACTTTTCTGTTGCCACGTACCCCTTTCAATCTCATATCTCACATGTCTATGCGTTATCAATCGTTGTTGTAATATAATGCGCTGTCATGCTTGTATATATCGCTGCGAAAGAGCGATCAAACTCATATATTTCTTGTCCATTGGATGATCCAGGGTCTTCTGTTGCCTTCCCTTAGTACATTGTCTTTACTGAAACTCAATCTACCATTGAGACAGGTCCTTCGGATTTTCAAGATGTCAAGTCAATCTAGCGATTCCGACCAGCCGATGCAGAACGTCCATGAGCCGCCTGAGGAGTATCACCGCATTCTGAATCAGTTCCGCGCTTGGAGCAACTGGTCGCCTATCCATGACCCAGAGCCTGAGCAGAATGACCCAGATAACAGCTCTTCTGAAAGCGACTCTATGCTTGAGAACGCAATGCTAGAGGCAGAATTTCGCAGAAATTTCCCAGGCACTCTAGATCTTGTCAGCCCCTTCAGAGAGCCCAACATCTTTGACTATCTGGATTCCCCATCAAGAACAACTTCGCCAACACCTCATATGAACGACTACCACATCATCAGTGGATTTCTCAGCTTCGATCCCAGCATTGGACGCGAAGAGATTGAACGCTATCTTGCATTCGAGCCAACCATTCAGAACCGAGATTTCGAGCGGGAGACCCAGGAGATCCTCAACGAGATTTCTCACAGTACTGCCAGACATCAAAGCCTTGTGGAAGCACATCAGTCGCTCATAAATCTGGGACACCGGGATACCGGTGTCGTCTACAGATACCAGTTAATCCAAGTTCTCGCGCAGGTGAGAGAAGCCCTCACGGATGTATCGGAAGTCTTTGAGAGATACACGAAGATACGCGGGATTCAACTTTGCAGACAAGTGCTGAGGGGTGATATCAGCAGAGTTGAAGCCAATCGACAGTATGATGTCTACTCAGCTTACTCGGGTGCTCTTGATGAGTATTGGTTACAGGTGCACGATTATCATCGAGATGCCGAGCGTCTGAACTACCTCACCCCGCGACACGGAGCTGAAGAACATGAACGACTCACAACACTGCCGACCATCAACACGCATCTGGCCGATCAGACTGTCGTCATGCCTATAGGCTATACACTGACTGAAGAAGACTTTCTGGAGGATGTTGAGGAGCACTCACCTGACGCCCATGAGTGGGACTTTCAAGAACGACTTCGAGATCTCCACACGGAGGAGAGAGAGGCCTCATCCAGATATCAAGCTCTTCTAGAGGAACAGCAGTCACTCGTACAGCACGGGTACCACAACACCAGTGTGCTCTACAGACACAGATACATCTGGGTTTGCGAAGAGATCTGGGATGCTGTCCACGATACCGATGAGGCTTGGAGAAAGTTTACCAAGCTCCAAGACCTTGAATTGAGGGGGAAATTGCGCGCGCGCGAGATTACAATCGAGCAGATCGAACGGATCAGATATGAGACCCAACACCAGAGAGATGCGCTCACTATCAGATGGATGCAAGCTGGGATTGCATGTGTTGAAGCCAAACGCCTTGTTGGTTTCAATGCTGTTGCTCAACATGAAGCGACACGTGCGAACACGAACCTCTTTACAAGCATTGTGGCATTCCTGACCAGGGTTCACAGAATCATATCAGGAGCTCTGGGATTGTGAGTTCCTTCATTCTTCTGTATTTGCACATGAAACGCCATGATGCAGGCGCTTACCTATCTGCCTTGTCCGACCTTATTCTGGCTTGCATATGCTCGGCCACGAGATTGAGCTGTCCTGCGTTTTCTGATATATTCCTTGAGCTACGAGGCTATTGCGTTGTCCTCTACACGTCAGCATTGCTGAATGCGTTTTCACTCATTGACAGTGTATATATTGGCGGTCCTTCCTCACCAAGTGTTCTTCTTTCCATCCTACACAGCAAGGCATTCTCACGACCCTTTAACGGAACGACTTTACCGAGACAAAACGAAACGCAATCTATATAAGCAATGTCAAACACCTCGGATTCATTCAACGTCGCTGCCCATCAGTGTTACCGTCGAATTGATGAAGCCCTGAGAGTAAGTCTTGCTTCCTTGTCTAATTTCTGTTTGCCTTCTAACATGATCTTCAAGGACCTTGATGATCGTACAGAACGGCTCAGAGCTGAGACTCTCAAGCTACGAAGAGCACTTGATGATCTGAGACACGGCATTCCTGGCGAGAATGAGGCTCATCCTCATCGAGCACACACCCAGCACAACAACAATGTTCAACATGTCAAAAGAACGCTTTGGCACATTTCTACTATGGTCACTGGCCTGAGGGATCAATTGCGACGTAACCAGAACGAGCTTCAGGGGGCAATGGACAGTGTTCTTGGAAGGCTTGCTCGAGAGATGCCAAGTTGGGCTCGTGAGATTCCTTGGATGATGCAGCACCTGCCTTGAATCTTACGTGTGGATTGATCTGGGACTGAGCGATGTGGGTTGTTGCGAGAGATTCTACTGAACTGATGTCTGGTGGATGAAATGTCTCATCACGGATTACAGCTCGAAGGGGAGTTGTCATGAGATCTTGATACTGTAACACATGAGATGCCATGAACAAGGTATATACATATATGGAATACCATACAGATACCATATGATGACCTGCCTTCATACCTCACCTTAAGAATGCATAGTGTTAAAGAGTGGTCGTGCGACAGTGAAAAGTGCAGTTGAAGTTCAGGCTGATTCCCCAGGATTTGACGGGAGTCGGAGCGGCAATTGTGTCGGCCGTGCTCAAGCGCTCAGGGTGACAGTCAGCCAGTCGACCTCTCAAGGCAACATTCATCCAGGAACATGACTCTGACCCCGTGAATGGATCAGAGATACAACAGAAGAAGCCTCTCTGTAAGTTTGTTGATCCCAAGAACTGATAGTTCCTTCTGATCTAGCATCTTTCTCAAGAATATTCGAAAATGTAGTGCAAGAAGCAGAAGCCGGTCGGCAACGGAAAGAAGCAGAAGAGGTGCGTCATTTGCCGATCTGAGCAGAAAAGACGAAAATGCGGGAGGAGAGTCGATGCAGTTGTGGAGATCCCGACTTTCCCAGAAATCTGGGCTATGGATGGCTAAGGGCTATCAGTCTCCGGCCGATCAAATAAACATGCCCTCTACTCATGCCTCTGGCGAGAAGCCTTGTCTTTTTCCTTGTCCCCTTCTTCATCTTCATACCACTGTCTCTGCTGCTTCACTCGACCGACTTCCCAGACGCCATCTTCTCTTCCAAACCTAATAGGCTTCACACATCTGAACCAACTTCCCCACGACAAGCACACGAACAACTCTCTTCCGCGACCATGCTTCATTACGAGAAAACGCCAATCATGCCTTCTGACCACATTTCGTCTTCCTCTTCAGCGCCAATGGCCGATTCCACATCGTCAAACTCTACACCCGCTCCCACAGCCGCTGCCGTACCACAACACCGACACATCTGGATCATAACAGGTCCAGCAGGATGCGGAAAGACGTCGGTAGCAGAATACCTCTCCACGGCCTTTGCATTGCCCTACCTAGAAGGCGACAGCGTGAGTTCCGTCCAATTCCCAAGCCCTCAGGCGACCGTCTTGCTTACACTTTCGACCTCTGCAGTTCCACCCACAAGCCAACATTGACAAAATGGCCAACAACATCCCTCTTACCGATGCTGACCGCTGGGACTGGCTTATTCTCCTCCGCGACCAAGCCGTCGCTGCCCTCAACACCGGCGCTTCAGGAGTCGTCCTCACCTGCTCAGCCCTTAAGCGCAAATACCGTGACGTCATTCGAGTCGCGTCCTACAACGACAACAATGTCTTAGTCCACTTTATCTACCTGTCTGCGACACAAGAGCTTCTGCTGCAGAGAGTACATGGCAGAGTTGGCCATTACATGAAGGACAGTATGGTCAAGAGCCAGTTTGACGCTTTGGAGCCGCCGACGGTAGATGAGAGGGATGTCATGAGTGTGGATGTCAGTGGTGATTTTGCTAGTGTGCAAAAACTAGCATTGGAGGTTGTGAATCGGGTCATGGCTAGTGATGCCGTTATCGTTGAGCCAGTACAGGCATAATCCCTGACGGAACGAACCAATAAGCTGGAGTTCGGGGGTCATGCTGCTGGGACTGGGAGTCAGGGAGTTATCGCAGGTAAGCTTTGTATGCATAAATTTTATACTGAAGAAAGATGTTTTCATTCATTGCGCAATGAGAACCCCGAATCGAATTCAGCGAAGCTTGAAGGCCGTATTGTTCTTTCAGTAAATGTTAAGTTAAGCTAGTGACCTTGGTCGTATACACCGAGGATCTTCCTTGCAAGTCTGACGCCGTACGAAGTTCAATGAAGCAGGAGCATGTACACTGAGTAGTATCCAATTGGTCACCAAAGCTCTCATATCACGTCAGACAGCGAAGGATGCGATGCTATCAACCGCTGTACCTCAATCATCAGCTTATATATTCGGGCATCGTTTCTCCAAGCTGACCTCTCCTCTACCTTTCATGCAACAATCTCTTCTCAAATCGGTATCACGCCTCCGATATTCCAAACAACCATGGATATCGACCTATCCAAATACCCAAAGCTCACAAAAGAGCAACTAGGCCATCTCCGCCACGTTCACAACCTCGTCGCACAAGCAGATGGAGAATGGCACCACATGGGCACCCAAGAACCTATGCAAGAATTCCTTGACGCGTATCGCTATCAGCTCGCAACCATGGCCTATACCCTCGCACTCACACACTACCATCACCAACCCGCCTTGCGAGGAGTCTACAAACCGCTTTTTCGTCGTATCATCCATAAAATGCTGAGACGAGAAGTGTGGGGGTATTGGTTTACGACAAGTCTAGGAGGCGTGACTACCGATCCCTCACTCAAGGAACTAAGGAAACCTTGGGCTGATCCCATTGTCAGGGAAAATATCATGTATAGTGGGCATTTGCTGTTGATGGTTAGTCTGTATGCCATGCTGTTTGACGATGATGAGTTTGAGAAGGAAGGCTCGTTGGTGTTTAACTGGAATCCGCTGTTCTTCGGACTAGGGCCTCAGACTTTCACGTACAAGACGCAGAGTTTGCAGGATGCGATTTTGAGGGAGATGGAGAGGAATGGGTGGGTGGGTGTTTGTTGTGAACCTAATGCTGTGTTTTTGGTGTGCAATCAGTTTCCGGTGTGTATACTTGCAGTTGCTCTGACTATTCTCCTGGCAGCTGACTGGAGCTTAGATGATTGCCATGCGTCTCAATGACGTCCGTCATGGCACAAGTGTCATTGGAGATGTGCTTGAGAAGTACAAAGATGCTTGGGAGAAGAAAGGCATGGTTGGACCCGGCGGCCTGTTCAAGGACATGTGGTTGGCCAAACAGGACTTCACCGTGCCAGCTAATGATCCCGGGTTCTCGGCATGGTCTTGTACCTACATGAATACCTGGAATTCTAAGTTCGTACGCGAGTGCTTTGACAGTCAAGCACTCGGTTATCTAACCACCATCGACGGTGAGACAAGCATCAACCCTCCAGTTGTTGGCAATGCATATCGTCAGATCGCCAATGAGGACTCAGCAAGCAGCAAAGAACCCAAGGAGATCATGAAAGAAGCACTGGAGATCGCGCAACACACATCTCTTGAGCAACAGGCAAAGAGATCTGTCAATAAGCCTCTTTCTCTCTTGACTAAGCCTATCCTTGGCTACACTGTCGAGTGGTTATCAGAGTTGGGCAGAGAGGAATTACGAGGCTTACTTGACTTCATCGATAAGAACCTGAACCCAACATGGGAGAAGGGTGGATTGTACTACCCGCGTAACGACGAACCCATGGACAAGAACCTGAAATGGACGCACATGGATCCTTTCACAGGCAATGCTGCCATTGGCTATGCCAGGCTAAATGTCGAGGATGGCATGAAGAAGATCTGGGATCACCCTTGGAGTCAACAGCGAGTGTCATCGCAACCTTGGCTTGATGGTATAAGTCTTGCTGATGACGTCGATTTCTCTCGAGGGTTGTGGGATGCTGAGAAAGGGCTTTTCATCATCACGATGCGTACCTGGGATGGAAGCACCAAGATCTTCAAACCAACCTTGAGGAATCTGTCTTCTGGAAGCTGGGATATCTTCGTCAATGGCAGGCAGGAGAACAAGATTGAGGTTTCCCAAGGTGGAAACGTAGAATTCGAAGTTGAAATCGGGAGTATCGATGTCGATGTGGTCGCAAAGTATTCTAGGTTTACCTAGAAGGAGAAATTGGAAGGTAGCTTTCTTGTATGCTTTGGGAATTGGCTAGAAGCTATTTTGCGATACGACAACGTCTGTGCCAACATGGGCAGAAACGAGATCCAATCAAGCGGACCTGGCAGTACACATGGACGATGGACCAGAGCCGAGAAGAACACGAAAGACGAGTCATTGGAGCATGACAACATCCGTCATTTGCCGGATGTCAAGCGACGGGGACTTTGAAACCCGTGCCCTCAGATGAGGTTGGCCGCCGGGCCGACATACGGTATGTTTCTCGGCATCCTTTCATCTGTGCTGTGTTATGGTCAGCAAGAAATCCTGCCGCGGCATATGCTAACGCGAGTGTGGAGACCCCAGTGGAGTGTGCACAGTGGAGTCTAATCACAAAAGGCGGATGTGGATCGCGAATAGAAAAGCGTTCACAATGGTTGGGGTGGAGTCGCGTATACCATGATCGTGCGGCGCAACAATAGACTGTCAAAGCACAGACGGTGAGAGATTTGTCGTTTGGAGGCTAGAGACTTGAACGAGGTGGTCGATTCTGAATATTGCAGAGAAGCATACCAGGATCGATTCATTGTGAGAGCATTTGGAAAACGAGGATTGTGCCATCCATAGTGTAACCGGCTGTGACATTCATGGCGTGCCGCATGCGCAAGACACGAGTGCCAACACTCCAAGACTCAAAGCCACTTCGTCGTCAATGATGGCCCAGATGCTGCAGGTCAAAGCGTGCACGATCTTGGCCTGTTGAAGCGAAGCAAGAAGTCTTCTCAAACGGCCCCACCTTCGCACTTTCCGATGTGGAGGAAACAGGCTCGACCCCACAGGGCGTTCGCGAGGCGGGGAGTCTCTCCAGCTCTCCACGTTGATCGACCTCACGTCAAGATCTTCCAACGTATCCTCCCCGTGTGCAAAAGTCTGTAATCTCCTTTGTACTCCCATTGCAGTGAAGAGCAAAGTATACACTATAAAAAAGCACGAATGTGTTCGGGAATGGAGGCGTGGCCACAGAGAGCCGATAAATTGTCGTTCTTCAATGGGCACTGTCCTAATTCCATAGTATCATGCATTTTTATAGCTGCACATGTTACATACCTTAGCAAACGGGGAGGATAAATGTGTAGGTTGGTGGTCTTAAGGGCTCAGATGTAGCATTCAGAGTCAATCAAGGCGAGCATGCTGCTGGTACTCGACACATCAGAGCCTCCTCTGACAACCTTGCAATGAAGAGGCCCGGCCACCCGTCATTTCATAAAGATATGGCACGAGCCCGGCATCCTAGCGACCGCTACAAGCTATGAAGTCGGATTACTTGACTCGGGAAATCTCCATGGCGCCCCACAGACTGACCTTGAATTGACCTCGACCAAGCCAATCGATGTCGCCCTAAGCATTCGGCATGGTGCCAAGCACAGTTCCCGTTGTCTTTACCAACCTCACGGACTCCTCATCTATGTCACGCGGCGTGTAAGTGGCTTGTTCAAGTGGAGAATAGGCACTATAATGGGTTAAACATCGGACACTTCCAAGTTCTCATCACGGCAGTTGATGTGTGGCAGATGGGTTTGACCTCTCTTCGGTGCCAATCGCGAGCGGTTGATCACGCAGCAAACCGCCATCGGTCTGATTCCCGGCCCTGGAACCTTAATACCCGCCCCAAGCACTCGCAAAATTGGGCAAGATCGGTTAGGTCACTCCAGTCCATCGGCTTGGTATGCACACGAGCACCCCGCTTTGGGTTATTGACCAAGGGCACAGGCAGCCGTGATGCCGGACTATGCTTTTAGGGCCCTGGAAGGTAATTTCTGCTACATGAACGTGTACATTATAAAAGCCCAGCGTGCCCGCTCCTGCTATCCATCATCAACAGCTAACGCCTTGAACATTGACAAGAGATTGTACCAGTCTCTTTGATAAGGCTTTCTCATCATGCGTTTCACTACCGAGCTACTGGCCGTTGCATTGGCCCTCGCAGATGTCACTTCCGCCCAGAACTCGACATACAACGCTACTGCTGCTGCTCAAGCTCAATTGAAGGCTGAGCTGGCCAACCTTGAGAAGTTCTGGTCTTATGGAAGATCCCCTCCCGTTTACCCAAGTCGTATGTATAGTCTGTCCGTTCACTCGGGGGTGGCATGCTAACTCTCCGTAGCCCAAGGAGCAGGCAAAGGTGAGTGGGCTACTGCCTACGAGAAGGCCAGGGCTCTGGTAGCTTCTATGACCGATTTCGAGAAGAACAACATCACATATGGTTACACCTCCACGTCAGTCAACTAGAAAACAATTGATTGAGATTCAATCTGCTAACATCATACGCAGGACAAATGGATGTGGTGGTAACAGTGGATCAGCACCTAGAGTTGGCTTCCCTGGTCTGTGTCTGAGCGATGCTGGAAACGGTCTCCGTGCTACTGATGGTGTCACTGGCTTCGCTTCAGGTGTCCACGTTGGTGCCACATGGAATAGAAACCTTGCTTACCAGCGAGCTCACTACATGGGTGCTGAATTCAAGGCTAAAGGTGTTAACGTTCTCCTTGGACCCGTTGTTGGACCACTCGGAAGAGTGGCCGAGGGTGGTCGTAATTGGGAAGGCTTCAGCAATGACCCCTACCTCGCTGGTAGTCTGACTTTCGAGACCATCCAAGGCATGCAAAACAGCGTCATCGCTTGCATCAAGCACCTCATCGGAAACGAACAGGAGCTTGACCGCAATCCAGCTGGTAACAACGCTTCGATGTCTGCCAACATCGACGACAAGACTCTGCACGAGATGTACCTGTGGCCTTTCCAGGACGCCGTACATGCAGGAGTCGGATCTGCTATGTGCTCATACCAGAGGGTCAACAATTCATACAGCTGCCAAAACTCAAAGGTCATGAACGGACTGTTCAAGGGCGAGCTCTCGTTTTCAGGATTTATCGTAAGTGACTGGGGAGCACAGCATTCTGGAGTGGCTAGTGCTGAGGCAGGTCTTGATATGGCCATGCCTAGCTCGACTTACTGGCAAAACGGCAACCTCAGTCAAGCTGTCAACAACGGCTCGCTCTCTTCCACTAGACTTGATGATATGGCAACTCGCATTGTCGCATCTTGGTATCATCTCGCCGAGTGGCAGAATCCCGGACATGGCATGCCCATCAACCTCACTTTACCTCATGAGTATGTCAACGCTCGCGATCCCGCTTCAAAGGTGAGCACATTCCAGACTGCCGTTGAAGGACACGTTCTTGTCAAGAACGTGAACAACGCTCTGCCCTTGAAGAAGCCAGGATTCCTTTCTCTCTTCGGTTACGACGGAATTGCTCCCTCGACCTACACCCCTGACAATGCAGCCGCATTCACCCTGTCCAACTTCGGCTTCTCTCCTGTCAATGGCATCAACGCCAGTGAACTCTTCTCGCTGTTTGTCAATCCTTCTTCGGTTCCATCCAACGACCTGCCCGGTATCGCGATTAATGGAACCATGGTCACCGGAGGTGGCTCTGGTGCTGCTCAGCCTGCATACATCAGTGACCCCTTCAGCGCCATTACTGAGCAAGCAATGCAGGATGACACTTGGCTGCAGTGGGACTTCCACAGCCAGAATCCTGTTGTTCAGAGGGGATCAGAAGCTTGCCTTGTCTTCATCAACGCCTTTGCTTCGGAGTCATATGACCGCCCTTATCTACAGGACGAGTACTCTGATGACCTTGTTTTGAATGTCGCGGCTCAATGCAACAACACCATGGTCGTTCTCCACAACGCTGGCATCCGCACCATCGATGCATGGTACTCGAACCCCAACATCACTGCCATTGTCTACGCCCATCTTCCTGGCCAGGACTCAGGCAAGGCTTTGGTTGAGGTTCTTTATGGAAAGCAGTCGCCCAGCGGGCGAATGCCTTACACTGTTGCCAAGCAACCTGAAAATTATGGCAACCTTCTTTCGCACCTCACTCCTGACAACACCAGCAACTACTACACCCAGGACAACTTCACCGAGGGCGTTTACATTGACTACAAGGCCTTCATCGCTCAGAACATCACCCCTCGCTTCGAGTTCGGTTACGGTCTGACTTACACAACCTTCAACTACTCGTCGCTGCAAACCAAGGTGCTTAGCAACGTAAGCACCTCCGAGTTTCCTCCCAACACTACCATTGCTCAGGGTGGCATTGCCTCTCTTTGGGATGTCATTGCCACAGTTGACTGCACCATCACCAACACTGGCTCAGTCACCGCCTCGGAAGTTGCACAACTGTACGTTCACATTCCTGGCGGCCCAGCCAAGGTGCTTCGTGGTTTCAACAAGCAAGGCATTCAGCCAGGCAAGAGCGTCAAGTTCCACTTCGACATCACCAGACGTGATCTGAGCGAGTGGGATGTTGTCAGCCAGAAATGGCGCCTGCAACAAGGCGACTACCCTATCTATGTCGGCAAGAGTGTTTTGGACATTCAACTCACCGGTAACTTGAGCATTTAATCTCGCCTATAAGATGAGGAGCAAAAGCATGCATCATACGATAGAAACGATTCAGCGTTATGATAATCTTTTTAATGTATTTAAGCAAACGATTGTATATAAGCGATTCCAATCGATTGCGTAAAAGAACGTTTTAAGCCGAATACTAGGATAACGGAGATGCTTAGAAGGGTAAGCAACAACGGCTTTCGAAGATGAGCGACTCTTCTAAGCAAGACATGCTCCCTTCAGAAAATGAACTTATTAGTGATTTCCAGTAACAAAAACAGAGATATCAAGATATTAATCGACGCAACATCAATTGAGGGCAACATGCATGGCGAGAAGCTACGCGATGGGAATGCCGCCCTTGTTCAGCATTGTTGTACTCCGTAGCCCAGCACACGATTGCCAATGGTGTGTTACAACTATCTGGCCCAGAGAACCTCGAGGCAAGGTTGCCTCTGACAGGGATGCATGCTTAGAGATTTGGCGGGAGTGCAAAGGGATGTTCATCGCGAGGGCTTTCTACTTTATTCGACACAAGTAAGGCGGAAGTCGCGTGTAGGAAGTGATGGAGGAGACGGCAGTGTTCATGATTTCAAACAGTGCACTGCATATTGGGCAATAAAGAACAACAATGGTATACGAGCAAGAGAGCGAATTCAAACGATAGCGTAAACGAACGGTTTTATGCAAGATTGATTTGCGAACGGTCAAAAGGGTCCGCCGGCACCGTGGTGGTCTGTCATGTTGACGCCCGCTCGTGTGCCGAGGCTTGGGCGGCGTGACTGCCGTGACAGCACGCATGGTACAGGAAAAGAAGTTGCGTGCTGGTGTTCCTGTTCGGTCAGTTGATTGGAGAAACTTGTTTGAGGCGAGTTTGGAGCAAAGGGGAAAGATTGACATAGAAAATCATCAGTGGTTTCAGATTGGCAGAAGAAAAGCCTTGGAAAGTCAGTCTTTTGGTGGTGGTCGAAGTGTTTGGCTGCGACAACGGAAAGGCTGATGGCCGTCACCGTCTGCGGCGCTGGCAGCGCAAAAGCGGTTCGGGCGCAGGACCAGCCGGCCAACAGTCGAGATACGGCCAATCAAGGACTCGTGCATGGCGTGGTCCACATCATGATTCGAGTTACCTTTCTCCGCAGCAAGCCAAGGCGCAACCACTCCGAGTCACCTTGATTTCTTTCCACTTCATCCCATCTTCAATCATCAATCTTCTTTCAATTGACCGCCATACCGCTATCCGGATATCTTCCCCAGCATCGACTATCTCGCAGTGACATTCGCCCCGCATTGTCGCCGCAGCTCTCCGCCCGCATTATATTGCTCAACAAATAGAACAAGCCGCCTGTCATGCCCATCATCAGGAATCCCTTCCGTCGCACCGAAGACGCTGCGCGTGCTGTCGAACCCCAGTCTGACCGTCGCAATGGCTCTGCCCCGCGTTCAATCGAGATTAAGGAGCCCGCTGAATACAAACTGAGTGGTGAGCATGCGCCCGCACTGTCATGCTAGTCGCGACGATTGGACTAATACGCCCTCTAGAAATTAATGACAGTGGTGTCTATCTTCCTGTATGCAGTGTCTCTTTCTCTGTGCATTCACATCGTTCCTAACGCCTTCTTCCTAGCCTTCTCCAACTGAGCGCAAGAACTTTTGGTCGACCAAATCAAACAGCTCGACCAACTCATCTACCAACCACCGCGCTATGCTTAGCGAAGAGCCATTCAACATTTCTAGAGAATCCTTCGATTCATACAGGCGCTCTTTCGTATGTTACGACCCTCGACAGAAATACCACTGAAAAGACTAACACCACGTCCGCAGGACATCTCGGCTCGCTCGCCCATCATTGCACCCGAGGGTCGTCCCCGCCAATCTCTCGACTCTTCATACCACCGCCAGCCCCCACGCAGCTCTCTAGCTCTCAACAGGCCTCTACCAACAGCAGACGAAGGCTTCGAAGATGTCGGTCTCGACGACCCGAAGCCAAAGAAGCGCGGTTTCTTGTCGCGCTTGACAGATAGCAATGAGGACGGCCCAGACGCCAGACCCACATCAAGTCACCATGGCTTCCACTTTGGAAGCGGTCGCAAGAGGGGTCAAAGTGGTCAAGGTGCTGAACTGAAGCCCATGACCGACAAGTCCAACGACGAGTAGATTCGACTCGACTTTACTACCTTCAATTTTTCAAATTTGGAATACATTGTTTTGGGTCAGCCTACGGGGAAAGGCGAGGCAAGGGATGGGATTGGGCAATAAGTATTTACTACAACTATTATAGGCGTTCAGGTGGGCGAAAGGAAGTGGTATCTTCCGAGTGCTGGGTTCACAGGGTTGGAAACAATTCATGTTTCATCGGAGGTGGACAATGGACACTCCCATGATCCATGGTGTATACTTAATGTACACGACATAATAAATGAGGGTTTGCCGATTAATCAAGCATGATTGGACATGTGATGGTTGTTGATGTGTACCTTGGCGTGCATTGCGTAGCCGAAGGGACAAACACGAATGGCAGGAAGCAGGCAAACACGAATGGAAGGAAGCAGACAAACAAGACCGGATGCGGACACAGAGTTTGGTTTGGAAGTGACGATGGAAGAAAGAAGTGATGATAGACGAATAAAGAAGGTGGCTCACATGACAGAGCGGATGTTGCCGAGCATGCAACGATTGGCAGGTGCGAGAAGAAAGAACCGGGCAAATTTTGAAGACTTCTCTTTCACCACGCTACCATCTCCTCCATCCAACCCCCTCCGTGCTCTCGCACTTCCTTTCATAAAGACTCGTCCACTGGTACCAAAAAAATTTGAAAATCCCAAAAAAGCCCATATCGCGCCTTCCCAGCGTCTAGTTGCGAAGGTTCATCCATCTCACACGAGTCTATCGAAAGGAATACTTTTTTTCGTCTCTCCCAAGAAAAAGGTGCGCATACACTGCCTCTGCCTTCGCGCAACATCGCTCGAGCCTGCTCCGCCTCTACACCTGCATCCACGCGTTTCCGGCCGCTGCGAAAGTCGTCCGACATAGAGAGCCATCAGCCGCATATTCAGCACGGCAGCCGCAAACAAGCGTCTTCTACTTCTAGATACACTCTTGCGACTTCCCTATCGGCTCTCTTCTCTCACTACTTTCTTGCGCCTCGTGCGTGGACGACAACACCCCGCGACGCAGATTTTCGACAATAACCAATCCATTGTGTGGAGACAAGCACTGACGTATCGCTGTACAGAAAATCGCAAAAGTCGAACAACATGTCTGACGTTCAAGCTACTTCTCCCTCCGGCGCTGCCGCTCAGCCCGCCTCTCCCTCTGCCGATGTCAACGGTGCCAACGCCCCTGCTGATGTCGCCGCTCCCCCTCAGCACCAGAACCAGGCCTCCAACTCCGCTTCCCTCTACGTTGGTGAGCTCGACCCCTCCGTCACCGAGGCCATGCTCTTCGAGCTCTTCTCCTCCATCGGCCAGGTCGCTTCCATCCGTGTCTGCCGTGACGCCGTCACCCGCCGTTCGCTCGGTTACGCCTACGTCAACTACAACAGCAGCGACGATGGTGAGCGCGCTCTCGAGGAGCTGAACTACACCCTCATCAAGGGCAAGCCCTGCCGTATCATGTGGTCTCAGCGTGACCCCGCCCTCCGTAAGACTGGTCAGGGCAACGTCTTCATCAAGAACCTCGATGTCGCCATTGACAACAAGGCTCTTCACGACACTTTCGCTGCTTTCGGCAACATTCTTTCCTGCAAGGTCGCCCAGGACGAGCACGGCAACTCCAAGGGTTACGGTTTCGTTCACTACGAGACCGCTGAGGCTGCCAACGCTGCTATCAAGAGCGTCAACGGCATGCTTTTGAACGAGAAGAAGGTCTTCGTCGGTCACCACATCCCCAAGAAGGACCGTATGAGCAAGTTCGAGGAAATGAAGGCCAACTTCACCAACGTCTATGTCAAGAACATCGACACCGGCGTCACCGACGACGAGTTCCGCGTTCTTTTCGAGAAGTACGGAGATATCACC
>SWBL01000240.1:0-81472 GCA_024195585.1 Aureobasidium sp. EXF-3400 | reverse complement strand
CAGTGGTCAGCACACCCGACCTGGTATCCTAAGTTCCTATTCGTTACCTACTCGCTTACCTAAGTTCCTAAAACTCTCTCTCGAGGGTCGGGAGGTCGCAGGTTCGAATCCTGCTCGCGGTGCTCATTATTCTTTTTTGCAATCGAGTTTTGTTTTACATCGTGTAGTGTAGTCATTTTGATATTCGTAGGTAGGTATACAACTGAAGAACGGCCACAAAAAAGCAAAATCCAAACGCCACAAACCCAGCCGACCAGTTCATCCATCCAACACCTTCATGATTTCGTAATAGTACATCCTGATCTGCCCTTTCAATCCCTTCCACCCATGAAAGTCAAACGTCTGTTATCCTCATCCCTGATCCTCAACTTCTTCACTCTATCCACAGGCGCAGTCATCTGGCCAGCCTCAAGAGCAGCGCCTCTCACTCCAAAAGAAGCAGGAACCTCAAACTTCGCCGTCGGCTCATCGAAAAACGCATCAGCCATCTCCTCATCATCATCCCAAGAATCCCTCGCTTGCTTACGACCAGGCGTCTTCTTGACCGGCGAATCATCACCCCAAAAACTCGACGCCAGAGATACTCTCGCCAGACTCTTGTTCGCACGAGCGAGATTGATACTCTGCCTGCCGCCAATAATACTTTGTCTGCCGCTCACACTCTTTCTGTTTGCGCTGCTATTCGCACTGCTGTTGTTGCTGTGAACAATGTTACCATCCACATTTCTGAGCGCAGCAGGTTCCATGGACTTTCTTCTTCTGCGGCCGCCACGGGGTACTTCGTCCAAATCTACAGTGTAGATATCTGTTTGTTCATCCATGCGAGTGCCGTTGCGCTCGCAATCTGTCACCCATCGAGAATTGACGCAGAAGATTTTCTTGCCGTTGGGGTCTTTGTTGCTGAGACGTACTCTTTGGAGTGTGGTGGGAGAGCCGTCCTTGAAGATGACATGGGTTACGCGATCAGACCATGACTTTGTGGTGCGAGCGCCTAGACCTTGGAGAAGAGCTGTAAAGGGGCCTGAAGCAGAGGAGCCGTCCAGCGTAAAGACTTCAACCAATGCTGTGACAGACTTCAATGGTTGCAGGGGGTGCGGTGTCATTGGGTAGACGGCTGGAGTTGCGAGACCAGCTGCCTTCAGAGGTGTCTTCATGGGTGTGCGTGGAGCTTCACGGAGACGCTTGATCGGACTACGACTAGCGTCGCGGAGCTTCATCGGACTTCGCATCTTCATGGGACTACGACTGCTGCTGCGAGTCTTGAAGGGACTAGCTCGTATCTTGTAAGAAGAGCTTGGTGTGTGCCTTCGAGGCTTCGCACCGGAGAAGGGTACGTAAGGCGAGGCCGGGGTCAGTCGAACCTGAGCGGTACTGGTGCGACGCCGAGATGCCATGGAGTCACGCTTGCGAGAGCTTGGTTGCTCCACAGGGGCTAAAGAGTGTATCTCAGCTAGATCTGAAATCGTGTGTTCCAGTAGTGACTTCCTGACGGAAGATCGTCGCTGCTTGCTGGCCCACAGCTTCGCGAATGAATCGCTAGCTGTTGGCTTGATGGTGGTCTCTGCAGTACGCGGTCGAAGGTCGCCATTTACCGGAGTGTGTAATGTAGCGGTAGGAAGCGATTTGCGACGAGAGTCAAACGCGAAGGTCGATCTTGCGTAACTCGGAGAGGCTAGTGGAGCCAAAGAAGATCTACGTTCACTCTTCTCCTGCTCATTTGGAGTCGACACACTCTTCGAGTGTAAGGAACGGCGACGAGTGTTGTATCCTGGGGTCGATAGCTCCATGGATTCATATTCAATCGAAGTAGTATCAGCAGTGGGAGTCCGAACACCTAGCTTTGCAGGAGAAACATGATCAAAGTCAACCAGATTGAAGATGTCATCCTGGAGGAGGCTCATGCGCTCTTTCGGGAAGCCGATACTGAATCGCTCACGAGCAGCAGGTGTCGCAAAGTAAGGAGTAGGAATGGCGGCGGCATTCTCTAAGTTGGAAGCCAATTTGACGCCATAATCGTCTACTTCCAGAAGCGAAGGATTGATTGTCGCGGTCCGGTCATCTTCAAGTTCTGGCTCCTCGACTGTCACAGAGGGGCTCGCATCAACCTCAGTAGCGTCGATGCCCCCTAGTGCAAACTCCATGCGAGGAGTCTTGAGCATCTTGGCTGTAGCGGTGGAGAACGATACTCGAGGCTTCACGCTTGGTGTGGTTGCATCGTCTTCCATCGAGGAGAGTAGATCATTGTCGTCGATTGAAAGTCTTGATGCCGGAGCAATCTCTTGTGTAGGCGTGTCAAAATCATGTTGGATGACAGAGCCGGGAGTCGAAGGCGCAGGAGAAGAAAGAAGTTCCGAATCGTCGATTTCGATTTGAGGAGGCTCCACAGCGACAGAAGCTGGTGATGAGGGCACGGATGTGGTGAGGTCAGCTGAAAATTGTGGTTCGGGCAAGATACTCTCGTCCAAATCACTGTCGTCGGCGGTGCTTTCCGACTCATCCGAAATGTCGTCTTCAACATCTGGTTGCACAGGAAGATATTCTGGCTCCTTCTTGTCATCGATCTCAACAACAGTGTCCTCGTCGAGCTCGTCATCATCTTCTTCGAGGCCGCGTCCAGTACTAGCGAGTTCATCCTCCGAGTCGCTTGAGACTGCTTCAAATTGAATGGTGTGAGCTGGTGTGGGCATGATGACAATGTCTTCGTCTTGGAGGGTTCTGAGCTGATCATCGAGTTCGTCTGCGCTTGACTCCTCCAACTCTGTCTCTGAGTTTTCCGGAATCTCCTCCTCAGTCATGTCGGTATCCGATTGATGGTTGGCAGCCGGCGGTACAGAGATTTGGTGTGGAGTCTGGTGTTTCAAAGGACGAAAGACCATCGGTTTCTCTGCTCCTCTGGCTACAGTCATAGGACGAGGTGGAGAAGAATTGCGTGTCGCATTGTGCGGCATGCGTTGTGTCTGGGGCGTGCCCTGGTTGGTCCTGTGGCTTAGGAAACGGCGAGCAGGCGTCTGCAACTTGCGAGCAGTCTTCGAGGACGCAGCTGTTCGCGGTGCAGCTTGGCTTCTTGTAGTGCGTCGCATCGGTGTCTTGGGCCCGCAGATCTCGTCCTCGGAGGAACCGTTCTCCTCATCCTCATCGTACTCTTCCTCTTGAATCTCCTGTTCAAGCTCTTGCTTCTGCTGAGGGTTTGGTGTTTTTGATTGTTCGACCTTTGGTTCGTCTTCAACCTCTTCCTCCTCGCTGACTTCTAGAACAGTCTCGGGACTCGCTACAGATTCGAGATCGACTTCTGGCTCTTGCTCTGACTCTTGTTCGGGCTCGGGCTCGGGCTCGGGCTCGGGAGCTTTCTCAGATTTTCTGGATCTCGTAGTTTTTGCTTTTGTGGGCGGTGGAGATACAGCTTGTTCGATCTCTTCTGGTTCTTCTACCTCGGGTTGTGGTTCTGGCTCTTGTTCTGGCTCAGGATCGACCTTCCTTGATCTCAGAGCTTTTCCTCTGGCGACCTCGGGAAGGGCAGGTTTTCGGCGAGTGGCAGGAGCTCTCGTTGGAGCAGGCTCTGGTAGTGGAGCGGTAGCGGCGGCACGTGTCTGACGTTTTGGACGAGCAGCTGGTGCTGGTGCTGGTGTCGAAGCTTTTGCTGATGTGGTGGCATATGATGACTTCACAGGTGCTGTAGCAGTTGGTGCTTTTGTGGTTGTAGTTGTGGCCGATGATTTGGTCGATGTGGTGTTGGACTTTGCAGTGGCACGACGGACAGGCTTCTTGCGTAGAGCCAACTGGTTATCGTTCTCCTTGTCGTCGGTCGAGTTTGGGGCCTTTTTGGCGGCCATAGCTCGTGTAGCGACCATGACTGTCGCTCGTATGTGGTCGTGATGCTGTCGGTTAGTAATGGGCGAGAGAGCGAAGTTTAGTCTCCAGGTCGAGTGTTTACTTCTGTACACAAACAATTCCAGTCGGCACCGCGACGTCCGTGCGCATGACCCTGTCGGTTGCCTAAACTCCGTCTTATTTCCCACTCATCATCCTTCCTCCACTGACACCGACGGTCTGGGAAGGAGCGATGCACTACTCTTCACTGTCATGCAGGATCATGTGCTGCTCAGGAAGTCATCTCCTCTTGTCCACTGCTTCCATACTCCTCTTCCTGAGTGATACGTCCATACTGCTGACACCATGCCTTCCTTCTCGCAACTGCCACTCGAGGTTCAGCAAAACATACTCGACCATCTGGTCAAGGACAAGCAATCATTGACTCTTCGTGATCGCCAAAACTTGCTTGCTCCTATGAGAGTCAATTCCTTCTGGTTCCACTATACTGCCGACATTCTCTGGAATAAGATATCTAGACTCGAAACCACTTTTAAACACATGGGTCTTCAAGACGACAGACGTCAGTTGTATGTCAGCAAGATTCGTATACTGATTCTGCACACTGCGAGGATCTATTTCGACTTGATACAAAATTTGAAGTTCGACAGCTTGACCCATCTAAGCTTGAGAGGCGACCATATGGGTATCATGCCATTTTTGCAGCCTAATCTGAAGACTATCATCTTCAATAGCAACTTCGACCTGACTAGCCATGAACTGAGCCGGATAAACGTACTCTGTCCCCACCTACACGAGCTGCATATTCTTCCGCCATCCATGTCGAACAAGAGGGCACTCGTCGTGAAACCTAACCTTGACCCCATTGACTGCAACGCATTCCGGTCCTTCTTCAATCACTCTCAGCGCCTCAGATCTCTCACCATCGGCTCAGAGCTGTCTAGCTCTCTCGTCTCAGCTGCATTGGTTGGTCTCCTGCCCCTCGTGGCTAGCCAGCTTGAGGAGCTTATCCTCAAAAATGTCGAATCTGCAGCTTTACCGCCCAATAGACAAACAATACTGGAAGCTTGCACATCATTGCGCAAATTTGAAATCCGGCGCACCGTTACGGCGCAATCAACATTGATGCCTATGCTCTTGGGAAGTCTTGCGACTAACTCTAAACTCAAACATCTTCGTCTGGACCACGATATTCTCGAAGAATATGTCAAGGATTGTGTCCGAAGGCATGATGCTCCTTTTGGAAATCTTCAGTCCCTGGCATTGAAGGGTAATATGCTACCAGTTTCCAGATTTCTTCTGTTCTCTATGGAATCACTCACACGACTGCAACTCGTTGTCGATGATCATGGTCATCACATTTGTCCCAGCCTAAGCCGCCTCCAAAATCTCACGTACCTCAACATTGTGATTGGTATTAATCGCCACGCATGGTTTCACGAGGGAGCGAGATACGAACCCGGACCTCAGGATTGGCAAGCCACTACAGCAGACATGCACGCCCTTTCGGCACTCAGCAAACTAGAATCACTCAGTATACGTCCCATGAACATCAACCTTACAGCGCCATGGATGACGGACGACTACTTCGGTACATGGACAAGCAAATTTCCCTGTCTCCAGGATCTAGAGATCGACATCGAATGTCCAGTCTCATTCGCGGGCATCGTCGCTCTATCCAAGCATCATCCTCATCTACGCAGATGCAAACTTCTCTGGATCCAGGGGATGGAGGATTGGCATGCTCTACCATTGACTCATTTCAAAAATCTGCAGCAGCTCAAGCTTAATCTCGCTATGGATGCCACCTCAGACCAATGGCGTGCTTTTGTTCTTGGAAAGTTCAACATGGTAGTGGGGGGAATGGGTATAAAGCCTTTGATGGTAGACCTTGGCGGCCAACATCCGTACGTGAGGCACGACAGAAGTGTTGATGGGCTGAAAGTCATGACTCTGGATGTCAGTGCGGCTACTCACTTCGAGAGTTGATTGTCTCACTTGCATTTACGAATGAGGTGGTCCAGGATCCCATCGCAGAAATCTCAACAGCCAAAAGCCCAGTGTTCTCTGCAACTCTCGCGACGCCTTCTCACGTGGACAGAAAAGTCCGTCTTGCTGCCATTTGACTCTCTTCCATTCAATGTGTGAAACACCCGCGACAAGATTTTCTCTGCCACTCAGGACAGAGACGTTGAACATAGTGGATGTTGACAATCTGCCCTGCTCCGCTCAAACTCACCCGGCGGGTCCTTTTCTCTCTTAACGGATTTCGGACCCGATGCTCCATCATTCAGACTTGTGCAGTTCGCTACTCGATGCTAGACCCCATCAAGCCTGGCCACAGAGCTACCAAGGAAGAGAGGTTGCACGAGATGATTGGCTGGGCGCAACTTGAACAGTCCGTCAGCAGCAAGCTCAACGACGGCCGTCTTTATACAATACGGCTCTGGTGGACAATTACACAATAATCTTGAACCCCGAGCATCTGAAAGACAGACTTCTTGATATCAGATTTCTTTGGGCCGCAGTGGCTTCAATGCTTGTACTGAGATGTCAGATCTCGACTCTCCAAAAAGGATGCCATTAGCCTCTTTCACTCAACAGCGTAAACATACACTGTAAGTCCGGTACCCGGTTGGGCTCTATTCACCAACGACACGGCTATGATGACTTACTTCCTCCGACTCATTTCATCCTCGATCAACTCTGCACAGCCCTCAATCTTCGATGCTGCAACTATGGATCGAAGCCTTCATCAGAGGTGACAGTCAACTCCCTTTTGCAGTCCGTCGCCTCGTATCTAACCAATCCTTCCACCTTCCTCACATCTCAGCTCGACAAGGTTCCTGCGGTATGCCAGACTGTATTGCGAAAAGACCCTACACCTACCCTTTAGATGGCCGTGGATAATTCTACTGGAGGATGGCAGCAAATCCCATGAGCAAGAGAGTCACAGAGTAAAGTCAATCTTGAACTTGAAGCGCAGCGTGCAAAAAAATCATATGCAACTTGCACGTTACGATAAGCGACAAGTTTACCTACATAGCCGCCATCAACCTCTTCCTTGTCCGCTCTTCTGTTTGGTGTTTTGTGACAAATGATACAGGAAATATATGGAGAGGAAGAAATGGATTCGATAGGATCTCGATAGAGCCCTGCTCTGAAGGGAGCAGATAGCTATGTAAAGCTACACTGGTATAAAAGAAGCAGTGTTAACAATCCCAAGCTGTGAAATTGCAAACCCATGAGTCTTGCGATAAGGGAAAAAAAAGCTACCAGAACGACCTGGAAAAGAAAGAGATCAAAACGCCGTATTTCCCATTCCGAAAAGCGATAAAAAGTTATTTGGTATCCCATGCCAGAAATGATAAACGTATACGCCCCATGCCAGCCATTCCCTTTGAAGCAGCATTAAACGCCACCCCGTGCCCGTTTCCATAAACTCATTCCCATCTGTGTTTTTTGATCGTTGCACCAGTGCTTCATTGCTCCGAGACGAGTGTGGGTGCGATCCTACGTCTCTTATCCCTAGGAGCGTCCTCACCGCCTTCATTCTCGCGCTTGACAGCACCAGCACCAGCAGGAGCAGCAGCAGCCGCCACTGGAGTAGCAGAAACATATCCAGGTGTTTGAGGCGGCGTGTACATGGGCATACCTCCATGCGTATTGAAGCCAGAAGCAGCTGTGAGACTAGGCACACTGCTCATCTCAGGTGTATCAGCTGATTGCTCAGGCGCAGCCATACTGCCTGCAACACTGGTTGTAGACAAACTCCTAGCTGGACTACCTGGCATGGTGAAGGGGGATGGCGAAGGTGCACCGTAGCCTTGAGAAGATGGATTACGCATTAGTTGAGGCATAGATGCTGTGATGGGGGTTGATGCAGGTGATGCAGCAGCCAAAGATGGAGATCCAGCAGTATTTATCATTGAGGGAACATGACGAGGAATGGGTGGGTGTTGGTAAGAAACGCCGAGTTCTCCAGGTTGGAAGCTTAAGGCGGAGCAGAAGCCGTCTGATGATGTGATCAAGAGTGTGTTGCCATCGTTCGACCAAGTGAGGTCGGTGAAGGTGGCGTAATGCAGGTTGCTGACGACACACAGAGGCTTGGACTGCTGTGTATCGTAAACGTGAACCGAATCTTGAGTGGCCACAGCATAGATTATACGATATGGAAGGTCAAAGACTGGTGGTGGACCGTTCAGAGGTGTGGGTGCAGCAGAGCCATCTTCAGCTCTGGGCGAGGGTAGCGGAGCCGGGTGTGCATGGCTAAGAGCTGGAGAAGGTACGATCGGTGGAGGTTCCATGGAAGAGGGTGCTTTCGAAGGCACAGCAGGCTCCGGAAGAAGTGGGATTTCATCGTCCACGTGCGTGTCGATAGTAATGTCTTTTGTCGGGACCGGGGAAGCGCGCAGGGTATAAAAGACTGGCGAGCACTTGACGGCCAAGGAAGGCTTCTTGTGACCAGGCAACTTTGCGACAGGCGGCTTGTTAAGTCCAGCTCTTGTGTAGATATATGTCATGTTGACTACGTCGTCTGTCTTGTTTGGTTCTGTTGTAGGAGCATGAGCTTCCTTGTGCTGGCCAGCGGGAGTGAAGAGCAAACTACCGTCGGGAGCGAAGGTCAAGCGACGGAAGAAGGATGTGAAGGTCTCGTTGGCGTACATGCCGGTACTGCGGGTAGGCATGTTCAGGCCACCACCGATGCTAGGCGAAGCAGAAGGCATGACGGCGGGTAGAGGCATCGACGGACTGGGCGAGACTGAGCGGCGCATGGACTGGCCTGAGACGGAGACAGAGCCAAAGGACGAGCGTCGGCTGTGGGTGGTTTGTGGAGGGTTCATGGGCAGGGCGAGCGAGAGGGGAGTGCCGGGCGCACTGGGAGCTGGAGACTCGTTGCCGACAAAGGATGCACGACCGCGGAAGTCTGGCGGGGCAGGACTGCTTTGCGAAACACGGCGGTTGGGCATATCCATCTTGCTGATCTTGTTGTGGTTGGTCAGCGTACAAGAGCCGTCCTTGGTCTTGAGTGTGTAGACGTGGACGGAGCGATCGCTTGACTGGGTTGCGATATATTCGTTCAGCGGGTCCCAGGCCACACCTTGGACGTAGTGGTTATGCTCTGCGACTTGGCGAATCACCGAGCCTGTCAAGTAGTCAGTCCTCTGTCGTGAGCCAGTAGAGGCAGTTGGACGTACCTGTTTGGGCATTGTAGATGCGAGCAATATTGTCCATGCTGCCGGTGATGAAGTAGACGCCATCCGGGGACCAGGCCAGATCATATATTTCCGATCCCGTCGAGCGACACATGGTCTTGATTCGCCATGTCTCTTTGTCTTCTAGTCCATCTTCTCCAAAGTTTGTGGCATGGAGGGCTGCGTTTTCGGCCGGCACCCAGAGCAGAATGTTTCCGTCGTCTCCAGCCGACGCGAGCATTTCACCTAGTCAATTGTTAGACTATGTATTGAGCATAGCAGGACAGGGCAGACGCATACCTTTGGGACACCATCGTACTACGTTGACAGCTTGGGTGTGTTTGGCGAGCGTCGACAAGTATGTCACGCTTCGCTCTTCTCCACTTCCCTCGATTTTCCAGAGCTACCGACCGTCAGTACCGTCCGTGACTGAGAGTGGTGATATTGACATACTCTGACATTGTTGTCACCTCCGGCAGTCGCAAGCCGGCCTTTGCCGTGAGGTTCAAAGTGGGCAGAGTAGATGGGCGTATTATCGTTGTGCCAGGACACGAGCAAAGGAGCTGCCTTCATCGTGGCCAGTAGAGGGTCGAGCTCGCCGCGAAGACGTTGTGTATCGGATGTGTGGTAAAGAGCTGAGGACGAAGTAAGTGAGAAAGGCGGGTGTTATTCAGGAAGAGGATCAAGTTTGGATCGAAGTTAGTTGGCGTCTTGTGAAGGAAGCATGTCGATACGATTCACAACCTCCTTGTCTACTACTGCAGGATGCCGATTGGCTTCGTCCACCACAAAAGCCCGCCCAAACATCAAAAGTCGCTTGCTACAAATCCTGCTTTGCTTCTTTCTCCTTGCAGTCCACTATTCCAACCGTCTCAACCTCTTCTTGGCCATCTTACTGACCAGGTCTGCCCTGCTTTAATTGCTGCATCAAGAAACCGAAATCCTCCGTCACCTGCCGCGTTTCAATCAACTCTCAATCGGGAAAGGTCGCCCACTTTGTGCCAAGCTTTCCAGCTGACCAGTTACCAACATGCAGTTACATGTCCACTCTCAACTTTTGTCTCCTTGCTCCATCTCGTTTGTCGACCTGTGCTTGTCTTGCAAAGACCCATCACTCGCTCTGAAGAAGTCCGCTGCCGTGTCTAGAACCTGTCATATCCCCCAGCCGCTTACATCAGGCTGATCGAGATGCTTCTTACCGACCTTGCAGCAAACGGCCCACCTGCTGCGAAACGTCCATGACTATTCCAATGCTTGATCTACAAAGCACACACTATTGAACACTCCTTGGCATTATCACCTGTACATCTATCTGGTACACATAATTGCATAAATTCTTGTCTTGTAATCTGATCCAGACTTGTATGCCAATGGAATGAGCAAAACAGTGGGCATCAACCGTGATGGTTTTGGATTGGTCATTATGGAAGACTTGGTCATTTTGCAGGAGATGTTCGGGGATCCATCTTGTTCTCGCAGGCAGTATCTATCGCTGATTATCATTATACGAATTATTTATTCGACATAACCACGCTCATCGCAATCTTCGTTAGTGCCTTCCAAGCTCTCTCCTTTCCATCTTGTCGTTTGCATCATCATCATGTTCGTATCAACCATCGTGATTCCCTTGCCATTTCGCCCATTTCCCGAATATCCTTTTCGCCTTTGATTTGAACGCCCAACTGTGTGAGATATTTGGACCACAATGATTTTGTAAGGAAACAGAACGATGTGATGAAAAAAGAGATAGCGTCGACAAAAGGACGCAGCAGATTACGCCTCGCTTGTTTGGACTCCTGGTACCCAACAGTGAAAGAGAGGAAAGCAGACAAAAGAAAAGGAAGAAAGAAAGAGACATGAGATCGGATGCGCATCACAGACTGCCCTTGCTAGGTCGATGACCAGACTTCTTGCTTGAGCTTGCACTCGAAGAACCAGAGGATGACTTGTGCTGACTGGACGCGGACGAAGGTCTTTGATTCTTTCCGTCTTTCTGCTGCACACGGTCGTGTTTCTCCAATGTGGTAGCGTGAGGAGTTGATGGCACAACCTTGGGTCGTGGATGATGCAGAGGCGGATAGCCTGTCGAGAGCTGCGTAGCGCTGTTTCTGCGGTCCGCTCCAACGCTAGATTGAGGCGTGACGTCGACAGTATTGATCATGGGTAGAGCTTCGGTGCTGCTGGCATTCGTCGGAGTCCAGCTGTAGTAAGAGGTGACATCCGTGCGATCGCCTGTGTTGATGACCGGCAGAGAGGAGTTACTGTTGTTGATGGTTGTGTAACGAGCGTAAGTGGTGGGAGGTAACATTCCTGTAGTCAAGGAGGGGAGTGCGGAGGTCGTGGCAGTGTAGTAGGTAGGTTGTGCGGCACCAGTAGAAGCTTGGACGGACGCGAGACCGTCACTTGCGGATGACACGAACATCGCGGTAGTTATAGGAGTAACGTCATGGTTGAGAGCCGGCAGAGTTGCTGTGGTCCCGTTCAAACCTCGTGTCACTGGCGGCAACATCATGCTGGCCTCGGCAAGATCGTGGATTGACGGCTGGCGACGTTCAACGCCATCCACAGGCCATGAGGTACTGCTACTCCTGTACGGGCCGCTGATGCTCAAACTTGAGAGTCGAGCGCTGATAGGGCTGCGGACATCGTTATCAGAAGTAACGGGAGTACCGACGAAGTTGGGAGCTGGTAGACGGCGCTCAAGAGGTAAGGGAAGCGAATGTTGCAAGTTACTCATGTTCAAGGGAGACAGAGGCTCGTTCGAATCGGTGGATATCCTGGAGACTGGTGTAGAGTAGTCGTACGCCGAAGGACTTTCTTGCGGAAAGTAGCTCACTGCTGTACTGGAACGGTTTCCAGTCGTCCAGGACCGTGAGTCATCGCTGACTGCGTACGTGGGAGTTTCGATATCGTAACTGTATGCAGGGAGTGTTGTCTGAGGGTATCCAGATCTCCCATACGCGGGAACTGAGGTGGATCTGTCGTCTGTTGGATACGCAGGATAGCCATTACCGCTGGGTGACACAGGGCTGTAAGATGAGCCTGGAGTCAGAGATGACAATCCTCCGACTGAAGTATCGAGGTCAAAGGTCTGGCTTGTTCCCACCTGCAAACATGGAGGTCAGAGTCAATCTATTCGGAAGAAACGCAAAACGTACTCTGTGGTAGAGGCAAGCGTCAACTCCTGCGCTTCGACAAGCCTGACAAGGCGAACCGCCACTACACTTGATCTTTCTTTTTCTGCAACGCGAACACTGGACCCGTTAATATCCAGACAGATTCTGCGGCGGAGGATAGACTCACAGCCATCGAGGTGCGTTTTCTGGCAGACCCTTGGTCGCTATCCTCTCCCAGATCGTGAATTGGAGTTGGAAGGACATATGTTCTCGAATCATTGCGAGGGTCCGGTCTGGTTGGGTAGGCCAAGTATGGAACACCTCGATCCCCAGCATGAAGAGGACCTCGCGAGTGTCGTCTTTCTGATCGCTGCATGCCATCATAATCGTAATGAGCCTTTTGGTAAATTTGAGCCATGTTTGCGTAGTTTGCAGAGAAGTTGTGAGGATTAAACAAATATCAATCAAAGGCAAAGTACTTGTCAGATCAGATATGAGCAAAAGCACAGCAGTTAGGAAAACGAAAGCACCAGAGCCAGTATGTCTTTTAGCAGCAAGACCACAATCATTTATGGTGCCGCTAAAAATTGCTGTCTTGAGGCAGCATACGACGAGAATGTGATCACTCAGAAATCTAGCCCAATCACTCGCAGGTCAGGGGAGTGTCACCTTGGTATTGAGGTTCATCTTGACCAGGCTTCTGGGTGTCCAACGGCAGCTCCATCAGCACTCTGGAAGTCGTTGGATCTGGGATCGCATGAAGCCATGTCGTCTTCGACGGTGGCACCTGCTTGTCTGCAGGGCAGCGCAATTATCCGTGTCATGACTGGAGGAAATACATGAGGAAACGCGTCCCCAGAATTTCCTTTGCTCCTGACAGGCGGGGAGATCGGGTACGAGTGGGCAGAACGTGCGCTGAATTCGTTTGAGTCGATCAAACGAGAGTAAAGCAAGACCTGTTGAGTTGCCACATCTGCAAGCGCAAGCGGGGCACAAGACAACATACCGCGAGATGTAAAACGATAAGACGTATGCGTGCAACGCGAGAAAGCCCAGACTATTTATTGTGCAGTAGCAGGTGCAAATGCGAAGAGCTGTAGTTCAGCATTGCCTCGTAAAAAAGTGCATGCATGTGCAGATGACATGTTCTCAGCCTTGACTATACTTGCAATAGGTCGTAAGCGCTTAGATGAATGCTCAGATGGAAGAAGTACGGTATCGAGCGACGTTGACAACATCCAAAGAGTAAATGTCAGCTTTGCGGTGAAGCAAGTAACTCACGGGTAGAGACATGAGAGTAGAGGCTTGAAGAGAGGCGATGCCACGAGAAAGTAAACTCCAGTCGATGGCTTGAGCGGGAAGATATGCTGTACTGATCTTGAAACAGGAGATAAATGGTGATAGGCTGTCAATGGACGAGTGACGAGTTGCGCAGCAGCAAGATGCCGCTTGGCAATGCCGCGCAAGGCGCATGAGCGGACCAGATGTTGGCCAGGCAAGGACCAAAAGCGGTCTTGACCAGCGTGCATGAACGGGCGGTTGCAGCTTGAGGCTGAAGTCAAGATCTACCAGCGTGACGACGATGGTTGAGTGCTGCTGAAACAAGGTGTGTGGCTATCCATCCTTCGATACTGATGTACCAGTACCGTCTTACAGACACCCAAGATACGCACAATATCGATCCAGAGATCGAATCGGAGGATCCTCCTCAACGAACATTTGCATGGCGAACCATGGAGTTGGAACATGTTAGTGTGGTCGAAACAGGCGTGAAGCAGGAAGACGCAAGCGGGATTTGGTTGAGCTCAGGCAAGCGCTCGCACGGTCAAGTAATACCTTGATACTCAAGCATGCACAGCGAGGCAGGTGATGTGATGTTCGAGAAATCATTGGAAGCAGAGAGGATGTTTTGATGGCGGGAGGTTTTAGCAAAGCTGCAGTGAGACAGGATGATTGCAGGGAGCTCCCGGCCGTCTGTCAAAGGTCCGGGCCGATTTGTAGCTCTCAGGGACGTGACATGAGCAGACGGCAGACGAAAGCGCTTGTGCAGGTCCAGATGTGTTAAGTTGAGCCTGGGATGCAGATGTTACACGCATTTTGGAGGCTTCATTAGATGTCAGTAGAGAAATGTATAGCGAACGTATCGAGCTTCCAATCATCTTCCAGGTTGTGCTCATCGACTTGACTAGACAAGAGTTTACGACAAGGTGGATCAGAGAGGTTGGAGTGAGAGCTCTCTCCATTGTATTCTATGATAGGTCATCTCGAGACGTGATGGTAGTCAGTATTGCAGTGATCACTAAAGAGCCTGGCTGATGAAAGATGGTCGGTAAGGAGTTCGGGAGGAAGGCAGCGGCGGTTGACGGGCCGAGGATGCCGACGAGCGCGGTTGACAAGTCACAACGCGTCACTCGAGCTTCAACTTTTGGCGCTCTCTTTGCGACAACAACTGAAAAAATGTCGGTTTTACTGGAAACGTCGGCTGGCGACATTACCATCGACCTCTACGTCGATGAAGCACCCAAAGCCTGTGAGAAGTGAGTTTCCCCTCAATGCCTAGATGGTCACCAGACTGATGATGATTGCTAAGACGTTAACGCAGCTTCTTGAAGCTATGCAAGATCAAGTACTACAACTACTCGCCCATATACAACGTCCAACCGAACTTCTCCTTCCAATCCGGCGATCCAATTGGCCCCGATGCTGCAGAGAGCGATGGCGGTTCATCCATCTGGGGTCTCCCTGATGGTGTCACAAAGAAACCTGCGAAGCCCGAGTCCATGACCTTCAAGCCCGAGTTCAGTCGCAAGAGAAAGCATACCGAGAGAGGTACTGTCAGCATGGCTACCACTGCCTCACCCATCAACCCGGACGACCGCTTCGCTGCGAGTCAGTTCATCATCACACTCGGCGAGAATCTGGATCTGCTCGACGGCAAGGCCGCCATCTTCGGCGAAGTCGTAGAAGGCTTCGACGCACTCGAAAAAATCAACACTGCATTCGTCGATGACAAAGGCCGTCCGCTCAAAGACATCCGTATCTTACACACTGCCGTCCTCGACGATCCCTACGACGACCCAGAAGGTCTGACCGAACCGCCAAAAAGCCCTGTACCGACCGCAGGCCAACTAGCCACCGTACGCATCGCCCATGACGAAGAAATTGCCGAAAACACCGATCCGGAACAACTCGAAAAGCTGCGCCGCGAGCGTGAAGCACGCGCACAAGCCTTGACCCTCGAGCTCATAGGCGATCTACCCTTCGCCGACGTCACGCCCCCCGAACAAGTCCTCTTCGTCTGCAAATTGAACCCTGTCACCCGCGATGAGGATCTGGAACTCATCTTCAGCCGCTTCGGCAAGATTCTGTCTTGTGAAGTCATCCGCGACAAGAAGACTGGTGATAGTCTGCAATACGCATTCATTGAGTTTGCCAGCAAAGAGGACTGCGAGCGTGCATACTTCAAGATGCAGGGTGTGTTGATCGATGACCACCGTATCCATGTCGACTTCTCGCAGAGTGTCAGCAGACTCGCCGACGCTTGGCGCGACACCACAAATTCAAAGACAGCTAGGAAGAAGGGTGGATTTGGTGGTATCGCTGGACTGGAAGCAAAAAGACATTACAGAGAGGGCGAGAGATATGGTGGACGCAACAGCCGTGGCGAACGCTACGACTATGTGTTTGACAAGGATGGCAAGCGCAGAGAAGGCGGCAAGGATGATCGAGACAGAGAGAGAAGTCCTGCACGCAGTCCTAGACGTGAGGGGGATAGAAGTCCACCAAGACGTGAAAGAGACAGAAGTCCACCACCACGCCGCGATGATAGAGATTCGAGGAAAGGCGAAGGAAGGAGGGAAAGAGGTCCTCCGCGTGATAGAGACAGAGACCATAGGCGAGACGACCGCCGTGATCGTGATCGCGATGAGAGAAGAGGCGGTGACCGGTATCATGACGACAGCTACAGGAGATCAAGGCATTGAGTACATGATATAGCAACATCAGCATGATTAACGACACTGATTCATAATCGAATTCGTGTTCAACCTTTTATTCACCTCTCCTATGATGCAAAATTTTGTAACACGTGGGACTATAGACAGTACAATTCTTTTGAGAGAGAGGAAAGTGTCCATCGAGATACGACAGTTTCTGGGCTCCCTTTGGATACATCCCGCGTCTTCGAGATCACTGTGTCTTTCGATAGCGAGGACGTCGCTATATGCTTTCGCAGGGAGACAGTACTTCAAGCACAGCAAACATGAAATTACTGTTGGTGGGCATGGAGAACTATGCGCTCTCGTGATTCGACTTTGAATGTCTACCAGGCTCTTCACAAGCACTCAATAAGTGCCGTAAGCATCTCAGCCACATTCCCTTCTTCTCCTGTATCAACTTCTTCCAGCTGGCCCTGCAAACTCTTCTTCAGCGTATCGAGTCCTTCATCTCTATCCCTCAGGCCTTCAACGATTCTTTTCCTTGCACCGCCATCCTCAGCAGCCAACCAAGCCAACACCACATCCAAAGTATTGAGACAATACACAGCAGCCCCTGCATCAATATCATCTTCAACAGCAGCTTTACTCGCATACTCATGTCGTAATTTAACTAATTTATCGAGTTTCTCATATTCCTTTTCCACGAACTTGGCGAGTAAACGGATACGGTGTGAGCTTTCTCCTGGCAACAAACGCAGCAGTGCGGAAAAGATACCAATGATGTGTTCTGTATCAGCAGCTTCCAAGTTTTTCTTTGCAAAAGTAGAAAATAGAGGTTTCAGACCAGCTGCATCAATCACTTTTTCTGCTACCGGTGCGCCTGAAGAGCCAGAAAGTGCATGATCTAACACTTTCAAAGCGCGTGGTTTTGAGAATTTTGCTTCGCGCAGCATGAGAAGCATTAATTCTGTGCCTTCGGCGGCGAGGAAGGCTGCTTTGCCGGGAGAGGGAGAGCAGAGACATGTCAATGTGTCGAAAAGGTCTTCTGCGTATTCTTGCTCTGTGCTGTCGCGCAGGGGATCGCGTTTGCGGTATGCGGCTAGCAGTTGGAGAAGTTTGTCTATTGCATCCAGGGAGATTAGGCGGTCGCGGACGGAGAGCGAGGCTTGAGATAGCACTTGGATGACTTCGGCGGCGTATTGTTTGTTTTGCGACGTTGTCTTTTCGGGGTTTGAGATGCGGGTGAGGAGGTATTTGAGTATTGGTTCTTGGGCGATTGTGTCTGCGGTGGTGGGGTTGGAGGAGAGGGATTCGAGGACGGCGAGGGAGTGGTAGACGCCGCTGCGATCGGCTTCGAGGTTTTCATCTAAGCGGTCGAGGTTGGCTAGGAGGAGGTCGATGAGGTCTGCTTCCAGCATGGCTGATACCAGAGTGTCCCATTGTTCTTGCTCTGCTTGTACGTCGTCGTCTAGCAACTCTGAGATGATTTCAATGGCGTCAATGGCGATATCTGTGTTTTCGTGTGATAAGAGAGAAACCAGACTTGCTGCACAGCCGATCTTTGCAAAGTCCTTGTATAGCTCTGGGTGTTCGGAGAGAATGCTCAAACTCTTGATCTCGGCGTCCAGGTCGGCCTCGCTGGCCACGAAGCGTGACGGGTCATCCTCGTATTTTGCGCGCAGCTCGCTGTTCTTATTGATTTTCCGCTCGAAACTCAGGCCTAGACGGCGCACCCATGCTTGGTCTATCTTCTCGGCCTTGATGTCGTTGCCATCGTCTGCTCGGTCCACAAAGTCCAGTGCTGCGTTGGTGTGTTGGTTTGTTCCGCTGCCAAAGAAGCGGCCCTCTTCATCTTCATCCTCGTCTGGTGGTAATTCGGGTCCGGCTTCCATATCTTCGTCCTCATCTTCTGGCGCATCATCGACACTCGGGTCTAATTTGGCTGATTTGTATGCTGCTTCTGCATCTTGGCCGTCGAATTTACGCTTAGTACTTCCGTTGGCCGAGGAGAGGAAGGGCTTTTTGAAGAGGTCGTCGATGCTCGTCATGATTGGTGCATTCAGTCAAGTTGCTATAGTCAAGAAAGTTGGTCGCATTGCTGGAATACCATCTGTAAAGCTCCATGTTTGAACTGTTTGCACCCGAGCCCGCTTAGTCCCATCGGACTTAAGCGACCCTGACCTGACCATCTTATCACGAACTACTACTACTCGACTACCTACACTCCACCCGGATTATCAAACACAATTATAGGGCGCCTGTTCTCAGACATCAGAGTACAAAATATCTCGGGTCTCTGGCAAACATCTTGGACCCCTTCCACTGGACCAAAGCGATATCACAGTACGACCACCTCGGCCAGTCGTTATATCGAAATTTGTGTGACTATACATTCGGCCATCGGGTTGGTCGAGAGCAGATACAAACACTATTGGGGGGACCTTGCCTGGTTCCTGCGTTCGTAGGAATCTTCCATGATTCGAGTGGCGTCGACGCTGTATCGAGTCACATTAAAATAATTAACTCAAATTATTTCGTCGACTGTCGTACCTTCTATAAAATCCGAGCTGCTTGACGAGACAATTTCTTGTTGTTTCATCTCAACCGTGTCTGCTCAACATCAACACACTATTCATCACCGACTCGGAAGATACGAGTAAGTCATCTTCTCATCTCTCCTTCCTTTACCTTCTATTTCACAACATCACATAACCTCTTTTACTCTTGCATCACTTTCACATCCACAGCATCTCGAGTCTGTCGCCTGCATCTATACAGCGACACGTCAACTAACCGCATTTGCTCAGACAATGGACGATCAACTCATGATGGGCGGCACGCCCTGGTGGCGTAACGTCAACATGGCTAAACAGGAAGAAGCAAAACTCTGGTTCCAGTCCCAACGATCACAGAAATCACAGAAACCGCAGACCTCTTCCCGACCTGCATCGCCACCTTCAGTCTCGGCTGATGCTTCTCATACGCCCGCACCAGCAACTGCGGCACCTGCGACAACTGCAGCAACTGTAGCACCTACTCCTCCAACTCTCACAACGGGTCGTGCTCCGGTTGCTCCTTTCACGTTTGTGGCACAGCGAAGGACTGATCTGCCAGCCGAAGATGCTATGGAGGGTGGCGAACGTCTTCAGATTGACATGACAAGACCCGAACCACCAACTTGGTACAACAATATCAAGCTTGATCAAGTCAGAAAGGCCCCAAGAATCCCCATTGGCATTGAGCAACACTTGAACAAGATTACAACCGGAATCAAGAAATGTCATGATGCCGTAGCAAAGAACATGCTTCCAGATCCTGCCGAGTTCACGAAGATCAACGATGGCATCCATCGTGCCTTTTTCCTCGATCTGAGCGCCATGACGATCCGCGTCAAAGGACTGCTTCATAACGACAGAGGACTGCCAGCCATCTTCGCTTCCACTACAGTCGACTACCCTTGGTACATCAAGGAAGATGCTGCCGAACTTTATGTCAAATGGTGGCAGAAAGATACCAACCCAGACCTCTTCCGTGGCATCAAGCTGGGCCGCACCAAAAATGCTAAGCTAGGTCGAGACAGTGCAGGAAACAGCCTGGACCCTAAGTTTAAGAGACGAAGGGGCAACGTTCATGGCAACAACTACCTCCGCAACGGTCAATGGTGGCCTACACAGCTCTGTGCGGTAAGAGATGGTGCGCACAGTGCCACTGTGGCCGGTATCTGTGGCAAGGCCGGTGAAGGCGCATTCTCATGTGTTCTGTCGGGAGGTAGTTACCCTAACATTGACAGCGGAGATGAGATTTGGTACTACGGCACTGAGTCGGACGATCCAGCCCGCCCTACAGATTCTACTCAGCACATGATTGAAAGTTCTCGGAACAAAATGCCTGTCCGTGTGCTTCGCACATCGAAGATGACAACCGAAGGCCCCAACGAATACCGCCCTCAAGAAGGAATGAGATACGACGGTCTCTACAAAGTCGTCGGCTACGAGGTCAAGAATCGGGACAAGCAGATTCATCTCTTCCACCTCGTCCGCGAGCCTGATCAAGGTTCTATCCGTCACGCTGGTCCTGAGGTTCGTCCTACACCTGAGGAATTGGAGGCCCTGGCCAAGGCCAAGATTGAGAAGAAGTATCTTGCTTGAAAACGGGATATGAACACAGCAAAAGAAGACGTTGAGGGATGATAATGAAGGATGATGTGTTGATAGGGGAGAAAAGAGACGGAGGGGGACATTGTTCTACAGGAGTGGTCAGAATCAAAAATTCAAGGCACAGGGTAGTGGAAAGTACATAATTAGTCAGAAGCGACAAGGCATTCTTCGCCAGTCTAGTTTGGACTCGATACGTAACCATGTTCGTTATCTGTCTTCCCACCCAAACATGAGATATGAATGTGGAAGATTCGACGGTTCATCAAAGCAGATCTCGACAACAAACACCTTGTATGCAACAAAGCCTTCCTCCAACCATGCTCGTCGTTGTAGACGTAAATGCAAACCCATCGTTTACTCAATAGCGATTCTCCCATCATGACCCTCCGCAGCATCCAAAGCATCAGTAACAGCCGATCCTTCGCCTTCAAACAAGAAAGCATCATACAAAGCAGCTCCAGTAATGCAACCGAAAGTCGGCACAAACAGAGGAACCACAAAGTAAAAGCCCTTGGCAGTGAACACCTCACGACCATAGATGAAAGCCGAAAAGACTCTCGGCCCAAAATCACGAGCTGGATTAATAGCCTGCAACAAAATCAGCAAAACCATTCTTTCACCAAAGACTTCAGCACTCACATAACCAGTCTGCCACCCCATAGACGCCCCAATCGCAACCATCAACGCAAACAACCCAAACTGCGGCGCCTTGAGCACCTCATTCCTTCCATCCGCAACAGCATAAACCCCAAAAGCCAATACACTAGCACCCAAAAATTCCGCCACCGCAGCTTCCCAATTTGACCCAAAATGCTCAGCCGGATATGTAGCAAAAATACCCGCTGAATGATGTCCCTTCGGGCTCATGATAGAGCCACCAGGAACCGTAAACTCAGGATCCCAGGATGCGATTGCTGAGGCATATTGTGCATACACCAGAGCAGCGCCTACAAAGGCACCAGAGAATTGAGCAGCGATTTTGAAGGGAAGTTGTTGCCATTGGAGTTTTGAAGGGCGGATGATTGCTGAAGCCAATGTGATGGAGGGGTTTACGGTTGCGCCTATGTAGCAGGATAATGCTACTGCGGATGCCCAGGCGAGGTTTACTGATAGGAAATTTGCGTAGCGGTATTCGGTGAGGAGGGCTTGGGCTACTACGCCATCGCCAATGAGGATGAGTAGAGTTGTGCCCACGAATTCGGCCAGATAGGGACGCAGGGTGTTGCGGTGCAGGGAGGGTGGTATACGGATACCCATTTTCGCAGAAGATGATTTTGGAATTCGTTTGGTAGGGGAGAGGTCGAGTCTGTAGCACTCAAGAGGTATCAAGGTCCTTTAAACCTGCTTTTCCTGTGCCCTGCAAGCTTGGTCCAAGCCCAATGTTTTCTTTGTCGGCGCCATCGCGCACTCGGCGTTGCTGGGCGTGAGTCGCGAATTATGATCGTCGTCTGTTGGCCGTTCGTTTCATCCACTTTTCAGTCCGGATAGATACGGGGTACATGATTGAGAGAAATTATTGTCGAGAAGTGCGGTGAACGTCGGTCCGTTTGCTGAACTCAAATTGGTAGTTGTTTGACTCGTTGTTGAGCCGCAAAAGATGGTGTCAACTCAAAAGGTTCGGCAGTCGCGTCAAAGTCAACGTCAAGCATCAACATCACCAAAAGACAAGAAACACAAGTCAGGAAGAATGAGTATGGAGTTGAAAGTTGTATTATTTTTACTATTCATGATACTATCTGAATTCGAGAAGCTGAAACAGGACGCCTTAGGCAGCACAGTATCTTCTCAAGCTTCGGATCGGTGTGTAGGAGTCCAATTTTCTTTCCAAAAAGGTGCCAACAAAAAGGTATAATCCGTGGTCGTCGTCAAACATCATCGAAGTGTGGTGAAAAGGTCAAGTCTTTATGCCGACAATGGGTGGTCGGCGAATCTCTTGAGAGCAGGGCTGCCAGAGCATGCGGGTTGCGAGAACTTGGTCTCGCAGAAGACCTTCTGCATACCATCGTCCTTCTTGTCGAAGGCGTAGTAAACTTCGGCCATATCCTCAATGCGAACACGGTGGGTGACCATCTTCAAAGGGTCGATCTTGCCCTCCTGGATCATTTTGAGGAGCTTCTCCCAGTAGAGGTGGACGGGTGCTTGTCCGTTACCGATAAGGCGGATACCGCGCTCCATCAATGAGCCGATGTTGAAGTGGTTGGTCTGTGATAAGGTCAGTAATGTGCTAATGAACATCGGAAGAGCAGAGATAACTTACGAAGCCAACGTAGACACCGGTGATACCGCAACGACCGTAGTTCTTGACACTCTCAATCATCTCGTTGATGATCTCGGGGGTGTCGGTCTCAAGACCGGCAGCCATTTCGAGGGTGTGAGCCCAGCTCTTGGGGTATTCTCCAGCAACACACTCAAGGGCAACATCAGGACCACCGTGCTCCATCTTCTTCAAGGTGCTGACAACAGTCTCGCCCTTGGGCAGGTTGGTGAAGTCGATGGTCTCAATGTTGGGGAACTTGGACTTGCAGTAGTCGAGACGCCAGTTCTGGTCGATGACAATAACACGCTTGGCGCCGTTCATGTAGGAGAAGTCAATGCACATCTGACCGATGGGACCGGCACCCCAGATGGCAACGACATCACCTTCCTTGACTCCAGTGTCGACGACGCAGTTCCAGCTGGTGCTGACAACATCGGAGAGGTAGAGACCCTTCTCGTCGGGAACATCGTCGGGAAGGTGAAGCAGGTTGACATCACCACAAGGTACACGAGTGTACTCGGCCTGACCACCAGCGAAGCCACCAGTGAAGTGAGAGTAGCCGAACATGCCAGCAGTGCGGCCGCCGTACATGGCGTTCTCAATTGTGTTCGAGTTGGTCTTCTCGCACTGCGAAGAGAGCTTCTTTGCGCAGTACATGCACTGTGTGTTGAAGTCAGCATGAAGCCTTGAAAGAATCATTTGATGTGATACGTACGTCTCCGCAAGCAATCTGGAAAGAGGCAACAACACGGTCGCCAACCTTGTGGTTCTTGACGGCAGAGCCGACCTGGTCGATGATACCACAGAACTCGTGGCCAAGGATATCGCCCTTCTCCATCTCGACGACCGAGCCGTGGAGCAAGTGGAGATCTGAACCGCAGACAGTGCTGCCGGTAATCTTGAGAATGACATCGCGGTCCTCAACGAGCTTGGGCTTTGGGCACTCGATGACCTCGACCTTATTCTTGCCCTGCCAGACGAGAGCCTTCATGGTCTCGTTGGGGTCGCCATACTTTTCTCTGTTTCTGCCGGGGTTGGTAACGTCCTGGGCGGTGATGGCGTTGTCGCCGTGGCCAATGGCTCTCTCAGCCGCAGCTGCTGCTTGTGTCATGGTTGCCATTGTGAATGTGTTGTGTTTTAGAGGTTTTGCTGATGAAAGAAGCAAAGTAAGATGAGACCGGACTCGAACTGCGGCCTTGATGGGTATTTGTGCTTGACAGCTTGTCGCCTAATTCCTTACGATGTAGCTACGTCAGGTGGGTTGCATCGTCTCGACGTCACCATATATTCGAGAATTGCGGCTGCGGCTGGCATCCATGCTGCACATCTCGTGTTCAGTGCTCGCTACACCCAATGATACAGCTCCGGTACACTCGTTTAATATATGGAGGGAACTGCCGAACAATTCTTTCTCCAAAGCTCGAGGGTCAGCTAACTTCTCCATATGAACGAGTACGAAAAACCTTGGATGACAGCTTCAGCCTCAAACATTCTGACATCATACATTCTCTATTTCCTATCCCCGCGCGGGGCTCGTCGCATGGAAAAGTGGGGCATCACCATTTGTCTATGGAGGCCAACTCCGGTGAAGTGGGCCGACCGAGAAATCTCCTGATAAATCGTAAATTTATTGATAAATCGAACTGTTTGCACGACTACGGTGGTATCGAGACAACGTGTACGAGTACGAGTAAGCTTCATACATGAGGATAACGAAATACAATGGTAAATCTACAGACTTCGCCGAGCTTCGTTCACGCTACGTCTTGCAACCATACCGGGGGATAAATGTTGGGCTGCCGGAAGAACTGCAAGATAATGGACCGCAACCGATACAATGATGATAACACTGGCGGAAAGTGTTTGTCCGGTGCTGGTACGCAGCAGAAAAGCGTACAGACCGGTCAGGCGTTGCCGTCCGAGCGCTTCTTTCTCTTAAACAGAGGCAATCGGCGGGAAGTCGAGACCAGTTTGTTCATCTCTTGGACACTCTGCTGGGTCATCATGTACGACATCTTTGCTTGCTCCGCTGCTTGCATTGCCGTATACATGTTGCGCTCAGCTTCCACGGCGTTGGTAACAGTATCAAGCATGACTTGGGCAAACGATGCCATGCGCTCCTTGCGAACAAGATCGTCTTCCTTAGAGGCTTCTTGACGAAGAGTGAGCCCCATTTCCATCAGTGCAACCGTGTCTCGTGTTTCCCTTCCCGAGTCAGACTCCTGAGTTGCCTCAACAGCAGCGACCTTATGCTTCGAGGCCTTACGACGAAGTGAAGGTGTCTCATCAGCGGCCATGTCCTTCTTCGTTGGATTATCCTTGACTGTCGATTTCCTTCTAGATCTCGCCAAGATAGAGGTGTCCTTTGGCGGAATCTCGGTCTTAGAGTGAGCCTCATCAGTGGTAGTCTTCTTGACCAGGATGCTCTTCGTCGTCGACTTCCTCCGTGATTCCGGCAAGGCAGATGCCGCAGACACAGCAGGTAAAGTGGGCATAGTAGGCAAAGTGGGTCCAACAGGTAAGGCAGGTACAGCAGGCACAGCAGGGATAGCTGGCACGTCGGGAACAGTAGGCACATCCGGAACATCAGCGTCTGTCGATACTGATTTGCGGCTTCCGATGGAGAATCTTCTGCCACTTGAACTGGGCGTTACTGGAGCATCTCTTTTACCAGAGAACAAGCCTTTCAGGTTGTTTAGAACCGATTTACCCTTTGATTCACTTCTAGGTCGAGTTGGCGGAAAGGTGCCGTCGCGAGATGTCTCGATGGGTTGTGGCGTCTGACGAACGATCTTGATGTGTCCAATCGAGGCGCGGTGACTCGTTTCGGTCTTCTTGGGAGTAGCGATAGTCTGACTACCCGTGCTGGGACGAGCTATGGGCGTTGTGCTGCGGGGAATGGCAGAGGTAGGCGTCGGTCGGCCGCTTCGAATAGTACCACACAAGTCTGACACAGGGGTTCGTCTGCCGGTAGGAACACGAACCTTGTCAGGGTCAGCTGTGGTTGTGGATTTTGTGGCTTGAGTTTCTCGACGAGCGTTCAGGTTTGGCGTACTTGCGGTGCTGCGACGAATTTCTGGTGGACTGACTGTAGAATTCTTACGAGCCTCTGAGGCTGGCGTGGGCAGCATGTATGACGGAAGACGATCATTGCGGGTGTGTACAGTATCCTGAACGCCAATCTTGGAAGTGGTCCTGGGTAGCTTCGCTGCACTAAAACGTCGCGTGACAGGTTTTGGAGCAGCACTCGATCGGGGGTTTGTTTTGGCCGGAGTGCCCTCAAGGATGGATAGTGTTGTTGTGATGTCTCCTCTTCTACTCTCAATCTGCTCGCCTGAACCATTGTTGAGCGGCATCGTCTCAGATTGCACGTCATGATATTGGTCGAAAGACTCGGCGTTCTGTTCGGCAACCGATTGTTCACTCTCCTCAGATACCCCTGAGAATGCCTTGGGTCGGACAGATGGTGAGCTTTGCACGGTTGGTGAGTTTGGACCATCGGTCGTATTGAAACCAAAGTCCGCAGGCCAAGACACATGGAAACCGTTCTCACTAGGAGAAGGCAGGTCGAACTCGGCATCCGCAGGAACTGCCAAACTTGTCTGAGAGATGGAGGAAGGGATGCGAGCGCCTTTGTCTCCGAAAATGAGGTGATCGGCTTCTTCGGAAATGCTCAACGTGGATCCAACGAAAGAACTGGACAGTAAGCTTCCCGAGAGTTGCTTCACTCGCGTGTACTCGAAGACATCGTCAGAGGTAGGTCCTTTATCGCCGAACAGCAGTCTGATAGGGCTTAGCTTGTTTTGCTCTGAGGGCGATGGGACTCTCGGAGGTAAGTCTTGGAGGGCTAGACTTGCATTTGTCAACGGCGAGGCTGTGGTAAAACAATCTTTGCGTTTCGATGAACGAGCACTGCCATGGTCCAGAGTAGCAAGATCTGTAGGATTTCCCAAGCTTCGACCGGCGAATGTCAGGATGTTCTCATCCACTACTGACTTTGAAGTCAGGCTTGGTGATCTGCACACAATCTTGGGTGTAGTCGAAGTGTCGAGCTTTTTGGAATCCGCAATAACAGAAGGTTGTGGGACGGCTAGAGATATGACACTGGCTGGCGACCTATCCATGTGATGGGCTCGGGGTCTTGAGAAACTGTGTACAGCAGGCAGATATTTATGCTCTTGAACTTCGGCAAACGAGCTTCCTGCTGTGGAAACGCCTATACCTAATCCTACATCCTGGTTCCAGGGCTCAGGTGCTTGGAGCGAAGAAATCCTTGGTGGGCGACGCTCTTTCAAGTTCTCAGAGACGGTCAAGTTGCCTGTCTCACTGGAAGTACCAAGCGAAGAGATTGGTGAGACGACATGTGGTGAACTGAAACTTGTAGGCAGCGAATCCAGCACCGGAGACACGATAACAGGACTGTTGTGAACGGATGAGCGTGGTAGCTTGCTGGCAGACCTACACTTCGTCGTGCTTGGGGTCCCGTTTGGAGTTGCACTTCCACGGCGTGTGACCGGTCGCTCGTGTGTCAAAGCCGACCCTTCTGGTCTCTGTAAAATGCTGGGAGTCTTGAGCGGAGATCTATTCGAAAGCCCCGTTCTGAATCCAGGAAGCTGGTTCTGTGTATCCTCCGTCTGGGCGATCGGTGTACTTGGTCTGCTTTGACGTACCGTTCTGCGAGTTGACTTTGTTGGCGGTCTAGGGGCGCCAAACTTTCCATCATCCATCGGAGAAGTTGTTGAGGGCCGATGTAGAGATAGGCGTCGCGCAAAGGACGCATTCAGACTATCATGTGACGTGACTGTACTAAGGCGACCACGACCTGGAGTCGTTGACGTTGGTCTTGGATTGATAGGTAGTGGAATTGGTGATGGCGAAGTTGATCTCGAACGTGCCACTGATGACTTGGTCGGAGCCAGAAGACGTGAGATGTTGGACGCAGGTGGTACATTTTCGTTGTTTACACGACTCCTGGAAGACTCGAGACCGACAATAGGTATGCGACTCTGTCTATTGACACTTCGATCGCCGAGTGGTGTCATTGCGAAGGAGGATCCAGCGTGCTGTGCTTGAAAAGTAAGGTCCTGTTGATTTGTACAAGAGAGTGTGGTTTGTTGGTGTTTCTCCAGCAAATTAGTGTATTAGAATTAAGCGTCGGTATCGTATCAGCATGAAGGAGAGTTGTTAAAAGAGTGACATTGAGCTTTTGGCTACAGTGGTGAAAAGAGCGTGAGGGTGTTGGTTTCGCAGGAATCTGCAGAAGGTAAGTCGTACTTTCTATCCTATTGCCATCATGCTACCGGGAAAGTGGCAGCCGCGATGGTCAGGCAAACGTCTACCTTCCCCATTGCGAGTGTTTATATGTCAAAACAGGAAGTCTGGAGATTGGGAAAGATGAACCGTTGGTGAGCCTCCAACGTCCGCTTACTCTCATCCCCAAGGGACCAAATTTGCAACGGCAATTTTGCATATAGATGAACAGCAACATAGAAGCCCATGTGGCCTGGACGAACTTGTATAGCCGTGAACGAGTATCTGCCGATGGCTGTAGTCTATCTCTCGAACGACGAATAGTATCTACCTTCTACAACCGCCTAGCGCTCGTACATGAGTACTGAAGTACAAAGGACATGTTGTCAGCTGCCAGACTCTAAGCAGGGTATTGTTCCAGCGTTCTGTAGAAAGACTCCTGCTGCTCGGAAGACATGCACATAGGTAGAGAGACGAATCCAGATGCAGTTGGTAAGGTCTGCTCTGGAATCCACTCTCTCTCAATGTGGATACCTGCTCCAGGCGTGTAAAATCAAGAGCCTCCTCATAAAACCGATGTCGTGAACGATATACTAGGCGGCCGAGCCATCTGTAAAGCACAAGAAGAGGCAGATCCTGAGTCGTGGGAAGCGCTTCACAAAAAGGGCTTGGGAAAAGAGATGAGAGTCGGAGGGCTGTAACCGGCGTGCTGTCAGGAGAAGGAACGGCTTTCGGCAAAGAAACTCACCGATCCGGACGACGGAGGTAGTATGGACACCCACAGCATGCCATGTGTGCCGACTCACGATATGCTAGACTTCGTCTCAAGCGACAGTCTTTGACTGAGTATTATCAGTAGGATATGATCAAATCACTCTCGTGATACGACAAGTCTCCTCGTTCCTCTAACATTCCGCGTTCATTGGTAAGCAGGAGCGAATGTCGAAGAAGCATTCGGCTTGCTCGGTACCGAAGCCTGTGGGCAGCAAGCTATGACCAAGCTTCATTTTCGAAATGTTTTGTTTGACAGCTTGTCGAGATTCGAGAAGACTCGGAGACAGGCGGCCCCTTTGAGAACACTGTGTTGTCCTCATTTCCAGAAGGAAAGAACAACCTTCCTTTTCTTTCCAACAACACCGGCATCATGTTTGGAGACAGCTATACCGAGCGCAAGATCGACTTCGTCACGGGTCATACGGGTAGTAATATCTGGGATATCACTCAAGTGACGCTGGTAGCTCCTGTATGTCGCATTCCTCATCTTCAGCCGCATATTACAGGCACAACGTCGATGGCGGTATCCAACTGACTATGATAACAGGCTGCGGCTTTGCTCTGGGCTGTCCTCCAGACCAGGCAGAAATTTTTCGAACCCTATACGACATCGTCGTTGTTGACTGATTTCTTGCTTCAAGTCGGAGCTATCCTCTTCGCTGTCACAGCATATGCTGATAACCCTACTGTCTTGATTGGATTACTTTTGGTTCCCGCAATTGGCACTGTTGTCAATGGCGACAACCTCGACCACAGATTCAACAAGCCAGCAAAGCCTCCTGTCAAGGAAGATGAAGCTGCAGGACCCCCTGAACCCGTTGCCTTCGTTCCCATCAAGCCTTTCATCACCACCTACAGAGGTGCCATGATGATCATTACTTGCATCTCTATCTTGGCTGTTGATTTCCCTGTGTTCCCTCGTCGTTTCGCCAAGGTTGAGAATTGGGGTGTTTCTCTTATGGATCTGGGTGTTGGTTCTTTCGTCTTCGGTGCTGGCCTGGTCTACGCTCGTCAGGCACTCAAGGAGGAAGAGGAGGATGCACCCAAAGTCAGCTTCGCCAACAAGATGAACTCTGCAGTTATGCATTCTTTGCCTATGCTTGCTCTGGGATTCCTTCGCCTTTGGACTGTCAAGGGTCTTGAGTACCAGGAGCACGTTACCGAGTACGGCGTCCACTGGAACTTCTTCTTCACTCTTGGACTCCTGCCCATCTTTGTTACTATTCTCCAACCGGTCATCAAGTACGTTCCCTCATACAGCGCTCTCGGCTTCGCATTGCTCGTCCCTTACGAGATGATGTACAACTACACCGACCTTGGAATGTACATGTTCATGGCACCCAGAGACGACTTCATTTCAGCCAACCGCGAGGGTATCTTCTCTTTCCTTGGCTACCTCGCCATCTTCATCGTCGGACAGGGCATCGGCATGGAAGCGCTTCGCCGTGATGTCAATGCAGCCACTCCTATCACACAAAACGATGAATGGGTTGCTGAGATGCTCGGTGGAACTGATAGCTTGAAGGAAGTTCGCAAGACTCGCGAGCACAACTCCATGATCAAACTCGCCAAGTGGACTGGTCTCTGGATTGTCGTTTACGTTTTCCTGACCTGGCACTACGGTCCTCGCTTGACAGTTTCTCGTCGCCTAGCGAACCTGGCTTACCTGGCATGGGTCGCAGCCTTCAACTGTGGGCAGCTGCTTCTTTTCCGTGTCATCGAGGGTATGCTCTTCCCTCTCTTGTATACTTCCCGCGACAGAAAGGTTGAGCAGGAGCGCGTTCACAAGGCTACCAGCAAGGTGCTCCATGCTTTCAACCGCAATGGATTGGCCATCTTCTGCCTTGCCAATGTTTTGACTGGCCTTGTCAACATGACTATGCCCACTTTGGACATGAATGACTACCAGGCTGTGGCCGTCTTGATTAGTTACATGAGCATCCTGACTGGAGTCGGTTTGTTCTTGGATCAGCGCAACATCACCATCAAGCTGTAAAATAGGCGAATGGCCCGGTGTAGATAGATAGTTTTACAAAAAATGTATAGGTTGCAAATGACGCTTTCGGTCCATCAAATGTTCTCACCAGTCAATATATATTGTGTGAAATAGATTGGAGTGTGCGGTCGCGGTAATCCAGCAACTGATGGACAGAATTCCGAGTCATCATCTCTTTGCTTGCAACCTGATGAATAGAGTATATAACTTCTACAAATACAGGATAATACATGAGCCATATAACTACAAGACATGATTCCTACTGGTTAAACATCTTCATGGGTTGCAATTCGGCTTTTTTGTCCTTCTTGTGACAGGTTTACCCAAAGCCAGGGTGTCAAACACAGCCAAAACGGCATTACCCCTCCACAATTTCCAAGCTATTCCAGGCTCCCACCTTCTTCCTCTGCACACAAAACACCACATCACAAATGTAACCAACAAAACCATGTCCACGCCGCCAGCCGCCAAAAGGCGCCGCGTAGACTCCATCGGCATCCACAAACCCTTCGTCTCACCCTTAAAGCGCAATGCCCCAACCACCTCAACAAGCACTCCGGCACCTTCACGCACGCAACCAGCACCATCAACGCCGTATACCCCCCTCCGCAGTAGTAATCTCAAAACCTCCACACCACTGCACCGAAATACCTCTCACGACCCTTATGACCCAGTAGTTGTACGAGCGCAACAAGACATCAAGGCCCTGGAAGCTAGGATAAGGGTGTTGAGGAGTCAGAACGGCATTTTAGCTCAAGCTGCACAAATCACCACGCCCTCTCAGCCCTCCTCTCAATGCTCTCACCCTTCCTCGCAACAACCACCCCAATCGCAGCATCCACGCCAACAACCTCGCCTCATCCGCCTATCACAAAAATGGCTCAAAGCAAGCCAACTCGCAGCCGAAGAAGTCTTTTCCTCATTCGAACAAAGCATAAAAGATAATGGTGGTTACAACACTTTTCTATCGCAACAACGACAATCCTCCTCCAACTCCTTCTTTGGCGAGTTCAATGATGAGAGAGAGGTCAATGATGAGGGCAATGAAGATAATTGGAGAGATGAAGAGGGGGATGTGTTGACTGAGAGGGGAAAGAGACAAAGGAGAGGGATGATCGAGGAGAATGCCTCTAAACAACAACACAAAAGAGAAGGGGATGAGGAGCAAGAGAGGGAAAAAGAGGATGAAGAGCAGGAATTATCGCTGGGTGTTATGTTGAAGGTACTGAATATCGATCCTGAGGTCATTGGCTGGGACAACAAGACTTTGGCGTGGAAATAATGAGAGCTGGCCATTGTCGGCTTTGCTTGCTCTATGAATACAGCATCTTAGCAGCCGGATCTGCTATACGGAAGAATTGCATGGCAAATGGAGTATGGACTACACGATATGAACAAACTTGACGACGGATTACGAGACATTGGGCTGCTTTGCTTTTGCTTTACATACATGATACCCCTTCCAATACAGCTTTTTGCTTTCTATGTATCTTGCTTGCACCGCACTTTCTCTTTCTTGAACCCGTGACATCCGATCTGATGCCTTTGTATACGAAGTCTGTTCGAATAAAAGCTTCAGGAATACACAGCACACACAAGACAAGACTGGCGGTCGCAGTATATCCACGGTCAAAAAAGAACCAATGCAGGAGCGCCTTTTACTATTCGAAGGTTAGGGAAAGAGGCAGGGAAGAATCGGATGTCTTTCTCTTCCTATCCTGAGAACACAACGCCTGTGTATCAACCATTTCCACGTGTTGGCCTTGTACCCAATGCATCTCTAGAGTGAAAACCAATGATTCCACCTTTGATGCCCTTATACCCTCTAACGCCATTTCAACCAAGATACCCAACCACTCCAACTCCACAGACCAAAGAAGAAACTCATCTCCCAGGTGGCCACAACCCCCTAGTCCCAGTAGTCAAACTTCTCTTCCTCCTGACCATACCCCTGGTCCAAGAAACATCTGCTCCCTCTTCTCCATACTGTGGTCTCGCATTCTGAAAAACACTCTTATACTCCATAGGACTAGCCACAACTTTATCCGCAAACTCAGCATCCTTGTCTGCCCTCGTAAGCACCAAAGCCGGTGACGAGGACATATACATTCTAGCATGTAGATTTGGCGTCACGGGTTGAGAGCGAGAGATAAAGGTGGGTGGCCAGAGTTTAGGTGTTTGGCGGGTGGGAGAGTCGGCGGAGGAGTCTGACCAATCTGCGTCTTCGGAGTCGACGGCGGTTTCTTGGCCGGAGGTGAAGTCGTCGTGGAGACCGCCTGCGTGTTTGGGGAAGCGGGAGATGTGGGAGGTTTGGGCGAGTTGTGCGTTGCTGGGTTTGCGGAGGGAGTATGTTGCGGGAACGGCGAGGAGGTGTGGTCGTTCGCTTTCGGGAGGGCTGCCGTGGCTGGCTCGTCGTGTGTGTCGTATTTGGTCTTCATTCGAGATGGCAGTGGAAGCGAAAGCGTTGAGGCGGAGGTCGATCTGGCTGGGTGAAAAGACGAGACCATAACGCACTTTCTGCACTGCGACATCAAGAGCCAGCTCGATAGCGCAGTGATTCCTGACTTGTGACAGTTTTGGCCAGGTAGCTGTTTCACCGCTGAGCATAGCACGCGACATGAAGTCGGTTGTTGGGTTACTGAGAACGCGAGGAAACTGTGTGAATGAGACCTCAGGCAGAATTGTGATATCGCCCGAGTAGTGTTGACTTAGCACTGAACGAAGCTTGGACATGGTAGTCGGCAAGACTCCGAGTTCCGCGAGGACATGCATTCGATGGAGAGCCTCTCCTTTCGCGAGGTTAGCAACGGTTCGGAGCCAGCTAGGTCCAGCAGACCAGGCGAATCTTGAGGATTCGGGAGCGGGCGCCGCAATCTCATCGTCTCTTTCCAAAAAAGGTACAACGTGAGGGTTGACCTGAGAGACGATAAAGTGATTGACGTTGAACATTTCTGCTAGGCGGCCCATTGGTAAGTCGTTGTCGACCGAGCCATCAATCCAGCGTTGAGGAGACTGATCCCACGGAACTTCGAGTCCAGTGCGTGGATCTTTGGCTAGTAGTTGGGCAGGCGAGAAGACGAAGGGAACAGAGCAACTTGTGGCAACGGCGGACCAAATCATGACATTCGGAGCAGTGATGTAGTTGAGCAGCCTGGGTAACTCGTAAAGACTGGCAGTCGACACGCCGATATTGAGAATGCGTCTCGTCCTGTTGTAGGCTTCCTGGAAAGTCATGTCTCCAAGCAATTGCTTCATGACGCGAATGAGGTTGGCAATGTCGAAGAGGGCACCTTTTGTGCAGAAGCGAAAGACCTTCTTCAAAACGTTCTCGGGCTCTCCTTCCTTTTCAAAGACATCCAAGTCCCCGTAGCAGAATTCGCGCAGGACTTGTGGTATTTCATCGTCGGTTTTGGTGCAGAGGACTGCAGCGACGATGGATCCAGCGGATGCACCCGATATGATGCGAGGCAGCAGACGGGCTTCGAAGAGCGTCTTGAGTACACCGATATGATTCATACCGAGAGTGCCGCCTCCAGAGAGCAGTAACGCGCTTCTGCCAAAGGCCTGCCTAGCACTCAACAGCTGTTCGTAGACCTCCCTGACATCCAATTCGGTATCTTTCTTGTTCGCAGGTGAGCACATGTCGACAATCGTGTCAAGCATGGCCAGAGCGGCTGAGATGTATCGTTCGATGAGCGTCTTGGTGCCAACTCTGCAATGCTTGTACAGACGCAGATCGCCCATGCCTCCAAGATCTCTTGTCAGGGACGTCCGAGCCAGAAACAGCATACGCTTTGCGTCGCAACTAATGCGCGCGTCTTCCAGCTCTTGTAGCCGAGCCTTGAGCAAGGCTGTATCGTATTCATGGCATTCCTCTTCCTCTTTCCAGGCGTCTCTGCCTTCGAGTGTGTCGAGTTCCGAGGCTGCTGAGAACCAATCCGTGTAGCATTTGGCCTATGTGAACTCGTCAGTTGCGACCATTTGTCGGTAGTGGATATCAGACATACCTGTTGGATCTTGAGTTGCAAGACCTGCCTTCGCCACTCGCAGTCGTCCAGATGTGGCCCCTCGGCTCTTTGTCTCTGACTGCCGAATTCAACGGGTTTGACGCCAATCAAGTGGTACGGGTCTCGCAGCGCCTTGAGCAGCGATGAACTTCTGGCGCTGCCCCTCGAGGATGCATTGTTGGTTGTCGCATTGGTCCCATGTCCCGCCGACGAGCCAGGTAGAACTAGTGAGTCATGGAAAACGTCCATGTGAATGTGGGAGCCATGGATGTCACTGAGAAAAAGGCCTATAAGTAGGATGTATGTTGTTTGTAGGCGAAGTAAAACAATAGGTAAAGTTGTAGCAAGTTAGGCGGCAAGATCAGAAAGTAGCGGTAGGTATTCCAACTCGGGAGTAATAAGCTTTTGTTATGAGCATGACGACGGCAACTGTCAACACAAAATGCGACCCACTTCTCCCTTGTTTTCTCCACGTTTTTTACGGTTCGCGAAATCGCGAAAAAAAGCAGTTGAACCGAGGCCATGTGACGGGATGACAGAGGGGCTTATGAACTTTGGCGTCTACACCAAGGCACACTACAAAACATCGCGGCTGAAAATATCAAGTCACAAGGCTGCATGCGACATGGCGTTGCTGCTCTCCTGCATGCTTCACCGTCGATCGGCTTCTGACCGTGTTTCAGGCCCTCTCCCTTGCCCTTTCAGCCTGACTCCCTTGCTTCCTTCGAGACAACAAGTGCAGATGATCAGGTCTCACCGCTTTTGCTGCCCGAATAGGTAAATGAAGTCGAGGAGCCTAGTTCAGATGACTTGCGGACCTAGTCAGCAGGGGCAGCTGAATAGGCCTTGTAATAGCCTGCATGTACCTTTCGATCGAGTATCAATGTATTATGGAGACTTGTTCCTTTGATTCGCTTCTCACCGGAGCTGCATCCTGATTGTTGTTTTCTCTCCGAGTGACACGTTCAGAAAAAATAAGATGGCGGGAAGTAAGAAAAATCAAGATATGTAATCATTACTCGTACTGTATGAAACCAGGCTATGCGGGCAAAAGGAAGAACACAACATTGATCCGAAAGATAGTTCCATCCAATAACGCCTTTGCTCCCAGATATTGCTTGCCATATATTTCATGAAATTCATGCCATGAAGCCAGAGAGCTTCAAGATGCCCCTCTCCCGCATTCGTGCTCCCTCACACAGTGAGCACACACAATGCCATACACAAACACTACGTGCGTATCGCAAGGCATGAACAAGTCGTGCTCCCAACCAAACAGTTGGGAAGACCACTTCCACCATCATCTACCCAAATTACAGCATCTCAGAAGACCCAGAGGATGGTCTCGCTTGCATAACCAAAATGCTTGCTCTCAACCCGCCATCAACAAACTTCTGCGCAACAAGACCCAAACAAGCCCTGCCCGACTCGTTGGACAAGTCCCTTCGGCCGACAACAATCAAGTCGCCTGCATTTTTCGGGTTTTGCGCGACTTCGACCTGCGCCCGAGAGATTGCTTCTTCCAGGGGTGAGTGTGACGAGATATGCTCCATAACCACTCTTGAAGACAACTCTACAGGCAGAGATCTCTGGATCATAGCGAAGAAGGTCTCATCGCTATCTTCAATTTGTGCGACAGTGTTGGATTTGCCTTCCCTTGACGTCGATGATCCTAGACTTGTAGTTTCTGCTGGCGTACCGTGGAATTCTGCTTCCTTGGTCTGATTGCCTCCATCGAGTTTATCGAAGAAGACGACAGTAGCAGTGACATCGGGGTTCTCTGCCAACTGCAGCACAAGACGCAACGCGATGCGGCCGTCAGCACCACCAAAGTAGGGCATGTAGATATGGTGCGACTTGTCCACGATAGGCGAAGATGCAGGTCCCCGCTCATTCGACAAACTAATCTTGCTCGCTTGACGAGACAGAGGTAGTGGGCGGCGTGCCACTGCGCTGCCGCCGAAGCCGCGGTTGACAAACACTGCTGTGTTGCAAGTCGATGACTTTAGTGCGGCTGCCACGAAACTGACGTAGCTTGTGTCTTCCAATCGTCTTGGTGTAGCAGGGTTTCCATTGTAGGATTGTTGTTCGTTCATACTTCCACTCTCGCTCCAGGGAAGAACAAGAAGATCTGAATTCTCGTTTGCTGCCTTGGATGTGATGATTTCCGCAAAGGAAGACTCGAGCGCAATAGCGACCTCTCCTGAGACTGATAAATTGTACAATCTGCCAAAGTTGCGGAATGTGTTGATGATGGGATCTTTCCAGTGGAACTCTTCGACATCTGAAACACTCATGACGGACGAGTCTCTGTCTGTGAGTTCGATCATCCTGACACCGTGGACTTCCAGAGGCCGGTTCGGCATCTTTAAAGAATCGTCTACGCTGGCGCTCTTGCCAGCTAGCATAGGATGCTGTCTTGAAGTTGCATCTCCGGATTTAGTGGGAGCGGCCAAGAGCGAGACGAATGTCATCAGAGTAGGCATGTTATCCAATCTCAGATGAACGAGAAGTGTCTTGACCTTGCTGGTCTCCAGTTTTGCCGCAACAACGGACGAGGCATCATCGTCAGGACTGATGGGGTTGCCAGTATCCCAGTCGATGAGGCCCTTCTTCCAAGCTTCCAACTTCTTCTGGTACCAAGGCGGGTACAGAGCCATGGTCAATGGTGTAGTGATGAAGGTAGTGATCAAAGCCATGACCACGAAAATGGTGAATGTTCTCTGAGACAAAATCTTGGCTTGCAAACCGATGTTGAGCACGATCAACTCAACGAGACCTTTGCAACTCATCAAAGCGCCGATAGTGAAGCTCTCTCTCCACACAACACCGTTGGCGCGAGCAGCCACAGAGGCTCCTACAAACTTGCCGACGAACGCGACAGCCAGGACACCAATCACATATCCCCATGTGATGGCGTTGTCCAGAAGACCGAGATTGGTAGAAAGTCCAGACAGAGCAAAGTAAAGCGGTAAGAACAGAGCGCTGATCAAATCCTCGATCTTCTCTGTGACCTTGATTGCGAAACCGCCCTCGTGAGGACAGATCAGGCCGGCCATGAAAGCACCAAAGATGGGGTGGATACCAATAACTCCAGTGAAGAAGGAAGATGCGAGCGCAATCAACAAAGTCAAAACGATGATTCCCTGCGATGGTCCATTCTCAAACGTACGTGTACGTCTAAGGACCCAGGTGAAAGCAGGCTTGACAGCGAAGAAGAGGAACAGCGTATATCCCAGAGCTGTGAGCAGAACATAGAGAGCACTGATACCGCTACCAGAGTTGACCAAAGCCACACAGAGAGCAAGAAGAACCCATCCAGTAACGTCGTTGCCAGCTCCAGCCGACAGCACGATAACTCCAACAGATGTCGACAGGAGTTTCAGTTCGGTGAGAATACGACACAACACTGGGAACGCAGTGATGGCCATCGCCACACCAACAAACAGCATGAATGTGCCAAACGCAACCGGCTCAGTTCCATCCTCGTCCGAGAATTGGTTGTACAGTCCGTAAGCAATACCACATCCCAGACCAAAGGGAAGTGCCATGCCAGCCAGTCCAACACTCAACGCGATTTTCCAGTTGCTGGCCAAGTATCGCAAATCGACTTCCAGACCTACTATGAACAGGAAGAGAACCAGACCGAGGTTGGCCACGAGAGCAAGATTGGGCTGTGCAGCCGGCGGAAAGATCGTAGCCGTGAAACCAGGGATTCTACCCATGACTGACGGACCGAGCAAGACACCGCCAATGACTTCGGCGATGACACGAGGTTGGCGGATTTTTGATAGAGGCCAGTGGAGTAAGCGGCAGAAGAGGATGATTACACCAGCCTGGAAAGATCAAAATCAGTCTTCAGCTTCTCAAAATTTGAGGTGTCGTATAATGCATACCTGAATGATGAATATGATGATAGGGTCTTTGGGGTTGTAATGTGTCGGGTTCTCGCCTTCCAGAATTCCACCTTGAGCCTTTGCTCTAGCTGTCGAAGATGCCGTGGCAGACATCACAGTCTTTGTGACAATATCCGTCACGAAAGCCGTAACCGTCGCCGCCATATCGAATATTAATTTCTGTGCAACAATAGAAAGAGAAGTCTCGAATCCGAAGTCCAGTAATCCGTTCCGAGAAGAGTGTGGATGCACAAAAGCTAATCTCTGAGCATACTATTTTGTCCGACGTAGCCTTCCTTCTATATGCCAACCCAAAAAAAGTCGGTCAAGTTGTCGATTGGTAGAGGGCTTGTATCAAAGAGCTTGGTGAGACGTTCGAAAGATTGAGGAATGATACTGCCACTGACTCGCTGACAGGCGCAATCTAGCAATGCAAAGTAGCGTGGGGTGCTCTAGACCCTTATATCATCGACGCTTGGACCTCCATGCCCTCGTCCCCAGTCTGGGCAATCCTTACGCCTAGACTTTTGCCTTGACAGCTCCATCACACGACGATACTTAAGGGCGTTATCTTGCTATACCATTGCTAGATAATGTAGCTACTGTATACAAATAACGGCGTCGACACCAACCACCCCCTATTTCTCATATTTGCCCACGAGCAAGCGTCCAAGAAATACCAAGTTTACCCTTGTGATCACCCCATCGTTGCGAATCTCTCGCTTGGCTGACGAGACGGCCGAGCCCCAAATCCCGCAATCCGAACCCCCAGCAAACAAAAACGCCATGAAACAACCAAGTCATGGCGGTGTACAATACTTTGTGGAGGTAGATATGCGACTGCTGCAAAACTCCCCACGGGGCGTATCTGTGGATGACCGTTGCCTCCATGCAGGGGTCGCGACAAGTCACACGCAGCATGCACGACCATGGCACGTGGAGACCAGTTTGAAACGTGATGAATCTTGGGGATAAACGTGGCTTTCCTGCGGGATAAGACAATGTGATTGTGCTTCTAGACCATTAGTGGTGATGAGGGCTTGGTTTGGGATTATAGAGATTATGATTATGATTATGCTGAGTTGGCTAGTTACAGTATCCATTTACGAAAACATGATTACAGCAAATGCGATCACGGATCCTAGGATCAAGAATAGACTCCACTGTACAGATGAGGCAGCACCGGTGTACAGGACTGGCTTGTAGCTGCTTGTAGTGCTGCTGGTTTGTGAGGCACCGACGCTCAGAGAGGTGGTGTTGAGTTGGGTGCCACCTGTACCGAAAGTTGCACTCGAAAGGGTCTGAGTGGCAGTGCTTCTAAGCTGAGAGACTTCGCTTGAGGTAATTTCACCATAGAAGCCCTGCTCAGTAACGCTGCTCGGCGAAGAGACTTCAGGTGAGAAAGGTACGCTGGTGAATGCTCCTTGACCTCCAGTAGTCTCAGACTGATATGGCTTAGAGCTCGAGCCGAGGGTTCCCTCGATACTCGATGTACCTGTAACCTTGGTGCTAGAATGGTACCCCTCGGAATCGGCAGAGGAGATACTGGACAAGACGACACTGGTAGTGACTGATGGAGCAGATCCGGAGATTATCTCCGCGGCAGCCAAAGTCATGCTAGAGGCCGAGACAGTGGACCCGGAGACAATAATAGGAGTAGAAGGAATATTCAGCGTCTGAGTAGAGATTACCGCAGCAACTTGGCTGATCCCAGAGGCTGCAGAAGATTGGAAGCTGTATGTTTCGTCGGTACTCTGGACACTGCTCGAGACGACAACTCCAGTGGCCTGCGGCATTGATAGAGTCTCAAGTTCGCTCGAAGCGATGTGCACAATAGCCTGAGGAGATGATGTCGATGCAGTTTTGATTGTACTGACAGGACAAACAGTAGTAGAGACAACAACAGTCTCAGTAACAAACAAGGTTTGCTGCAATGAAGCTGGGCAGTTCGAAACACTCGACGGGCAAGCAGTGATGGTCGAGGTTCTGGTAGACAATACTGTAGAAGTAGTGTACTGGATCTCTGAAGTACCAGAAGTAATAGTAGGCTGAGGAGTCTCGGTCACCGGACATATCGTGGTATACAGAACTAAGGTTTCGGTGGTAAGGAATGTGCTTTGCAATTTGGCTGGGCAGTTTGTGACCTCTGGTGCGCAGGTTGTGACAGTAGCAACTCGAGTGGTATAGATAGTTGAAGTGATCAAGCGTGTAGTAGGCGAGCCGAGGATAGTGAATGTGGAGTTGGAGGTTGTTGCTGTGACCGCCAAGGAAGGTGAGACTGACAAAGAACGAGTAGAAGGAGTGGACATCGGCAACTCGTCGGAGAATGGAGACACGGCGTTGGAAGATGCAGATACGGTGCTGGAAGACAAAGACTCAGCAGTGGGAGATGCAGATAAGGCGGCAGAAGATGCAGACACTGCGCTGGAAGACTCAGAGACCGGTTGAGCAGAAACGCCAGAGCCTATGGCTACAAAGGTACTGGTCTTGGATAGAGATGCTTCAGGCTGTGCAGAAGAAAAACCGATCGAGCTTGCTGGTATAGATAATATGATGGTCGTAGTCGGCACAGCAATGTTAATCGGTACCGACGAGGTTGTGTTTGCATAAGGAGCAGCAACTGAGCTAGTGAGAACAGAACTAGCTATGATCGAAATCAAGCTCGTCTGGCTGGTAGTCACTGGGACAGATGTGTTCAATTGCGTCAACGAAGTCCTGGTTGAGAGCGGAAGAGTTACAGAACTGTTGATGAAGATAGAGCTGGTCGGCATAGAGCTATTGATGAAGATCGAGCTGATTGGTGTGGAGCTGTTGGTGGCCACAAAACTAGTTGGCATGGAACTATTGTTCACTACTGGGACTGATGTATTGAAGTGTGACGAAACAGTCATGGAGCTGTTAGTGCCAGGAGCCAACACAGTTGTGCTTGTCAAGTTCAGCAGAGGCATCGATGTGATCACCGACGGAGCTGCAGTGCTGTTGGTAATTATAGATAAACTAGAGCCGTTGCTGGGTAGAACGCTGCTCGGGATGTTCAATGTCGCTGATGAAAGTGTGATTACAGGACTTGATGTTGTCACAGGAGCAGTCGTTGGAGTACAAGATGTGACCGATGCCGAGATTGTCAGGGTACTCTCATAAACCGAGGTAACATCGCTCGATAGAATCTGAGTAGAATATTGAGTCTCCGTGGCGGTGATAGTGGCCACACAAACATTCGTCGTGTACGCTAGAGCAGCCTGATAAGCAACAGCAGAACCAAAGCTCAAAGAAGATCCTGAGAGGAAAGTGCAGACTCTCGCAGCAGTGTTGTAGTTGTATCCGCTACACAGTGTAGAGTAGACACTACAGTATTGGTTGCAGTAGGCAATCTGGGCTGCAGGAAGCACAAGAACAGTGGCACCACCAGTCAGTGAGCGGCCATTACAGCGCTGGTCGAAGTATTTCGTGCCCAGAGTGTACACGCCATTTTGGCATTGGCCTGCTGTGAAAGCGCTCGGTGTACAAGTAGTGACCGTCTGTAAGGATGCTGAGGTGGTGGTGAAGATGCTTGAATATGTGCTGGCATATGTAGAAGTGAGCGTGACCACTGATTCCTGCACTGCAGCCGCTGGTGTCGCTGAACAAGCTGCAGTAGGAGTCGTTGAAGAGGATGCTTCCGGAGAAGGCTCCACAGAAGGTGATAAGGATGACGAAGAAGACGTAGCCGAGTCGGTGATGGTAGATTCGAAAACGGTGATGATCTGGGTAGTAATCGTCTCGGTCGAGTATTCGGTTCCAGTGCTTGTGACAGTCGCTACACAAGGATCCGTGCTATAGACAGAGGCTACTTGGACACCAGAACCCCAGGTTGAGACAGCTGGCGAAGTTTGTGCAAGCTGGCAATAGGTACTCGTAGGGTTATAGATGGCCATATCGCAATAAGCCGAAAAGTGGACACAGTAGCTAAGGCATGCGTTGATGTCTTTAACTCCAGGGCCGTTGATGCGGACTGCTCCAGTAACTGCTGCATTGTCGCATTGCTCGCTGTAGTATCTACCAGAGGCCGAATATACTGTGTTTTGACATCCTCCGACCGGAGACTCTGTGCCTGCCGTGCATGTTGTAACAGTCTCGACTGACGTAGTAGGTGTTGCTCGGACAATTGTATATGTGCTGTCGTAACTCGAAGTGATTGTGACAATCGATTCTTCAACTCCGGCTCCAGCTGATGGTGTAGGTACCGATGGCACAATCTCCAGACTCGAATAAGCTGCTACATTCGAACGTGCCAAAGCAGCAATGAGTGCCAGTCCCCGAGTCAAAGATGGACCCATAGTCAAGAGGTGAAAGAAATGACCTGAAGAAAAACAGGATGCAAGAAAAGAAGACAGAATAAGGAGAGGACTAAAAGCGAGTACTAAACCATAGGTTTACCTTGAGGTTGATATGCCGATATATGTTCAGAGTCCATGGTATACCGCAGATTTTCACTCCACAGAGCCATTGCCCACGGTGGAGATTGACTTCAGCTGAGCACAGCATCCATACCGAAAAGACTATGGTCTCCTCTAGACATACTAGGGCTCAAGTCAATAGCGTGACGAGGCACGTCTCTGCGCACAAACACTCATGTCGGAGACGCCGATTCGGAGATTACATAAAGTGACCTTCCCCAAATCGGGAACTGCAAGACAAGTCGAGCACGGTCGGACCTAAGGGTAAGCTATAATAGTGCTCAGATTTCCACTTGTCTTTTATGGCAAGCAAGAATGATGCGAGTCGAGGCTGAGGTGGCTGCGGCTGTTCAATTCAAATGACCAGAAGTACAAGCAAAACCAAAGCTTTGACCGACAAGAGACGAAAGCAGCGAAATTGAAGGCTGAAAAGAAGAGAAAATTGGGAAAACTCCATACGCTATGAGACATGAACAAAAGACCCTGCAATAACCATGTATATGGACAGAGGTAATAATAATACTTTTTAGTTAGTGATAGAGCCTCTATTTGCCCAGCTCTTGTAGTTGTGGCAGATCCCATAGCGGACGCTCCACCAACACGGCTTCAGGCTGTTCTTCATCCGCATCTGATGTCTTTTCGCCCATGGCCACCATACCCAATATAGGTCTGTATCTGTATGTACACCACCATTTTCTTCGGCCTGCTGAGGTGACAGCTAGTGCACCATCTGCGCCGCCGTTTGTGTCTGCTTCTGTGTCATCGTTGCCGCGACGTAGAGGGCCTACTGCATCCTCCAATGCCTCTTCGTCGTCCAAGTCTTGCTCGTGAGAAGCGCCATTGGTGAGCTCGATGGCTTTGCCGTCCTCGATGCGGCGGATCTCATCGACGACACCCTTTGTCTCTCCACTTGCGGCCTTGTCACCAGCACCGCCCATACCCTTTGCCTTCTTGCGCTGCTCGGCGAGCTTACCCCATTTGTTGCTCTCGCGACGCTTGCGCTTCTTGCTAGGTGTGTGTTGAGCAGAAATGTCGTCTTCGCCATCCTCCAAAGCTTCGTCTAGTACGCTTGAAGGCTCGTAGTTTTGTGACAAGTCGAGCATACCGACCCAGTTTGCACCATACAGCCAGGCACGAGCGCGAGCATCGTTGACGTCCCATACAACACCCATGGCGCGATCTTTGATGGTCTGGAACTCGGCGGGCAGAACACTCGTAGGGTTTCTTCGCGACCATTCCGTTAGACGTCCGGACAAGACGTCGAATGTGTAGACTTGGTGATGAGATGTGACGACAAAGAGAGGAGATTTGGTAGAGGGAAGAGCGTGAGATGTAGGATGAGGATTGTTGCGAGTGGCATGAACACCAGGGTTGCCATTCACGACAGGCTCTTCTTGTTGGGCCGGTGTGAGTGGTTGGAAGGAAAGAACAAGGGGTGCAGAGTCGAGCTTGGGCAGCAGATTGCCCGACGGGTTGTCTGCCCAGTGCTGACCGTAGAAGACGGTCGTTTCGTCCTCGTCATCGCTGTCGCTGTCGTCGTCGGAACTAGTGCCCTTGTCTGAGCCCGAGGATGACTTTGCGGCGGTATCCATGGCGGGGGCAGTCGAGTCGTAGTGTCCCTCAAGCACCCAGCTATCAAGGTAACCAGAAAGATCACTTGCGACCAGGACAGCGCTATCGGGCGAGAAGGCCAGTCTGTTGATGGTGCGCTCGTACTTCTTGAGGCCTGTTTGAATGGTAACCTTGCGAGATTGACGCTCCAGCTCAACATTTGCGTCCAAGAACATGGGTTTGTCTGAATTATCTTCAACTCTTGCCAGACAAACTTCGCTCTGCGGTGTCACTGCTGCCAGCCATTTTCCGTCGGGCGAGAAAGTAATCAAGCGGGCACCGTTCTCGGCGATAGATTCGGGAGCAGCAATCTTGCGGACTCTTAGGCGGTCTTCGCGATCGTCTTCGATAGGGGAGAGCTGGAACAGCTTGACCGAGTCGATGGTAGAAACAGCGAGGAGAGCAGCGTCAGGGGAGATGGCGACGGATGTGATGGCTTCTTTCGAGTCGATCAAGATACGAGTGAGAAGTTTTCTGGTGTCTTCGGGTACGGGAATACGCTCATCGCCCTGCTTGAACATGCGCCAGATGCTGATCTCACACTCAGCCCAGCTGACAAGCATGCGCTGTTGCGGGCAAGAAGCAAGGACGGGGTTCTGCGGTAGACCGGGGAGTCTGCGGTGGTTCTCCTTGTTGAAGTTGCGTAGTGGGATGACAAAGGGTGTGGTATCGAGACCTGGTGGCTGTTAGCATAGTTTAGTAGAGCAATCAACGGTTAGACGCACCTCCTGACAGTACAACACTCATGTGCTTAGAGTCGTAGACAGCCATCGCCTTAATGTCGCCCTCGTGCATGCGGCGGTGGCTGGTCTTTGCCCACCTCCTCTTGTCACCCTCTTTGCCGCCTAGCTTGTATACGGCGATGCGACCGTCCATGCCACCTGAGAAGACAGTAGTGCCGTCAGTGCTGCTAACGAGATCCAGACAATCCGAGTCGTGGCCGCTCACGCTCTGCGACAAGGTGTAGGTTCTTCCATCCCAGAACTTGAGCTGGCCGTTCGAGTCGCCTGATACAATGTCACCGTTGGGCAGACATCTGACCTTCCAGACCAGAGTATCGCGAGGGGCACCGGGAACACCTGCTCCCAAGCTGAGATTGCGCAAAAGAGAGCCGTTGCGAGCGTCGTAGATGCGAATGGTACTGTCGGTGAAGCCGGCAACAACTGTGTCTCTGTCCTTCCAGGTAACGCTCATGCATCGCGTCTTGCGGTTGCCGCCACGGGCCAAGAATCGCTTGAAAACAAGGTCGTTCTCCTCAGTTGAGAGGATTGCGAGAGTGCCGTCACCAGTACCAGCGACCAGGTTCTGGCCACGGAACTCATCCTCACGCGAGGACTTGCTCGGGCGCCAGCGCGGTTGAGCGGCGAAGCACCAGACCTCACTGAAGTTGCCCGTTGACGAGCGCAGCTCTTTGCCTGTCGTCAGGTCCCATTCCGTCACGGCAGCTGTGGAGCCAATGCTGAACAGGCGCAGTTGGCCGAGAATTGTGTGTCCCTCATAATCTGTGTCGTCCGGCTCTTGAATCCAGGCCAAAGCATCCACGCTTCTCTTTGAACCTCCGGGAAAGACTGACTCTTGGACCCAGTCTCCTTTGTCGGCGCTCCAGATTTCTATGTCGCCATTTGCGCGGCCGAGGGCGAGCTTGAGCGCAGGCCTGGGATCTGTGTAGTTCTTGTCGCTTGATCTCGAAAATGCGAGCGCGTTGATGGCCGATGACGGGTAGGCCACGAATCGAGAACGGTGAATATCCATGGTATATACGGTAGAGAATCAAGACAAGCTTCTTCTCTCAAATCGACATGACTTTTGGCGAACAAAAATGGATTGCGAAAAAACAGAAATAATCTTTGAAAGCGCATCCAAGAATTTGCTTCCACCTCGGACTTTGGCAACAGAAAAAGCCGACGCTTCGAAAGCCTTGGCGTTATTTTCGTGGTTGCAACTTCCCAAAGTATTCATCATCTTCTATCCTTCTGCATTGCGATAAGATTTGTCCTCGCTCTTGCCTGCTCCCATCAATATTGTGCTCTCTGCAGATGGTCAAAGTAGGTCCTTCCGAGTCAACACTGGACCATCAGGTAATGACAATTGTAGCATGAATTGCATCAGGTCCCTGTGACGGCACTGGCCTTGAGTAAGGACTATTTATTCGCAGGGGAAGGCCCAATCCTGAGAGTCCACAGGCGTCACGACAACGAACTGATCCAATCAATCAATGTCTTCCACTCGCAAGCCATCCACGGTATTGCTATCCATTCTGATGGCATTATCGTCTGGGGAGGCCGTTTGATCACGCTTTATACCTTCACCTCTGACAACTGCTCCCTCTTGGATCGATCAGATTCATTCGAAGCAGCCGATTGGATCCTTGACATTTCATTCTCCCCCGAGGTGTCTGGACGGAAGCAAAAAGCGGCTCTGATTACTGCTCACAATGCTCTCCTTCTTCTGGATCTCGACCGGAAAACTGGTCTGCAAGATTTGACCTCTAATTCTAAGTGCATCCTTTACTCAGCTCAAGTCCACTGGATTACCGATGACCATATCCTCGTTTCATCCGGCACGGTCTTCGGTGATATCGTTGTGTGGTCCTGCATATTAAAGGGAGACAGCGTTCCCTCTTCGACACTCCATCATGTGCTAATAGGCCATGAGGGCTCCATCTTTGGCGTGCAGATTTTCGAGATCCCAGCGTCCGAGAACAAACTTACTCCTTCTCGCCTGCTCGCTAGTTGCAGTGATGACCGCACCATCCGCGTATGGGATATATCATCACTACCAGAGACAGCTACAAACCCTCAAGCAGCTGCAGACCTGACTTCGGCTAGGGAAACTGGATTCGGTGCTAATGTCGCAGATGTTCTGCCAGAGAACACATCTGGTGGAAGATGTGTTGCCAAAGGCTGGGGTCACGCATCACGGATTTGGGGTGTAAAGTTCATCCCATCCCAGGATCCGAGCATCCTTTCGTATCTTGTCTCATTCGGTGAAGATGCTACTCACCAATTCTGGAGCCTCGGTGAGACAGGTCCGGATCAGTTTGCTATGTCGCACCTTGGAGGTTCTTGTTTGCATGCTGGCAAGAACATTTGGTCGTGGACCGTCCATCAGGACACACCAGAAGAAGTCGTCGTTGTAAGTGGTGGCGCAGATGGCAGTATTGCCATTGAGCCGAAGCCAGTTCCCTTCACCAACCAATTTGACCACACTCAAACTTGGTCAATAGAGGATCTGAGCTCGTTGTGTCCGGAACAACCACAATCGGGCCGCCAAGACAAGCTGCGAAGCTATGCCTTTTTGGACAAGACAAACTTGCTGGTTACTACTGATGCTGGAAATATCTTTTTATTAACAGAGAACGAAAAAGGCCAGGCTCAAACAGACTGGATCCGGAAGGAAGAGAAGCTTCTTGGATATTCAGTGGTGACTAGTATACCAAGCTTGTCTATTGCCTTCTTGGCTGGTATGGATGGCTCAGTCATGCTGTACCAAGACCAAGACGTGAGAGAGCTGGTCAAATCCGCAAGGAAAACATCGGCTCTGTTCGCCCAGCAGCTACCCTCTTCGAAAAGTGTTGGTCAGCAGATTGGTCTTCTGGTTGCCAACGTTGAGGCCAGAACAGCTCTCTTCACCTCTTTCAGCTTGGATGATAAAACCGATGGCACTCAAACCGTTGATGACTTGTCAACATGGAAACTATCGTTACCGAGAGGTTTTGTTATCACCAGCTTCCTCGCCATCAATCTCGGTTCGGAAGAAGGTCTAATGCTCATAGTGGGGTCGCGGAATGGTTCGATTGCAATCTTCCACGCGAACGACAAGCCGGACGTCGAGAAAGACCTAATACACGAACATCTGCTTCCACAAGCTCATGGCTACGAATCTGTGACCGATCTTGCCTGGTATACTAATTCAGGACTGGCCGGAGACACTGGGCATGTCTTCTCGGTGGGTAGAGACGGTACCTACGCTATACATCACCTTTCGAAAACAGACGAGGGTATTGACCTTCGACTCGTCAACCAAACGACTCTTCCTCTGGGTACAAATATCGAGGGCCTTCACATTGATGAGAATACCCAGCATTTGATAGTATGGGGCTTCCATAGTCGTCAATTTATCGTTTTCGACGCAACCGACGAAGTCGAGATGATGAATATCGACTGCGGCGGAGCCAACAGAGTATGGAAGTTTGTGCCTGAGGGACTGCAGGGTGGACACTTTGTATGGACCAAGGCCTCTCAGCTTTGCCTCTTCTCTCAAATTCAGAATAAAACAAAGATCATGAATGTGGGCAGCCATGGACGCGAGATTAAGGCTCTGGCTGTGGCTCCTGAAAACCCGACCAAGTCCGGCGTCCTGTTTGCAACTGGTTCCGAAGATACTGATATCAAGCTTTCCACTTACCAGAACGAGGGCCAGGTGCCCCACTTCCGCTGTCTGAAGACGCTAAAGAAGCACAATACTGGTATTCGGCAGCTGGAATGGTCATCTGATGGACACTATCTTTTCAGTAGCGCTGGATTCGAAGAGTTCTTTGTGTGGAGAGTTGAGACGGCACCTCTCGTCGAGCTGGGAGTGGTCTGCGAATCTGTATGTCCTGCCGAGAGCGAATTGCCTGATCTCAGAATCATGAGCTTCTCGTGTAGAGAAGAAGCCGATACTTTTGTCATTACGATGGCCCGTTCTGACTCTACCTTGCGGGTAAGCATATTTCGTCTTTATCTGCGTCCGAATTCTCAGCTGATGATTACAGATGTACCGATACTGCCCTGGCCAGGAGAGTTCTTGGACTATCCTGATGGCTGGCAATTACTTGACCTCTTGCCTAACCCAATGTCTCCACGTCGAGACCTATGGCCAAGCACAATCGCTTATTACGGCGGGTACTGATGGTCACATTGCTTTCTTCCCTCTCGAAACTGGCTCAACAACCGCCACAGCTGAACCTACTGCTTTGAAGTGGACTTCGCGTGCAGATGTCCACCAGAACACGATACAATCCATGAAGTTGCATTGGTTCGACAACAAGACATGCCTAATACTCACCGGAGGTGACGACAATGCAGTCGCTTTCACCATCGTAGCTTGGGGTGCGGCAGGTACGCCGCCAAAAGTGGATACACTGATTGTTCCGCGAGCGCATGCGGCTGCCGTCACCGGTGTTGAGATTCTCGCTGCTCCTGGCCTCAAATTCTTCAGGGTTGCTACTACCAGCATTGATCAACGAGTCAAATTCTGGGATGTACACTACAGTGGTGCTCAACTAGGAGTTGAGGGTCTTACGATAAAGAGGAGGAGGAACTACTTCACGGCTGTTGCAGATGTCTCAGGGCTTGCCGCGCTAGACGCAACATCCCTCGTTGTCTGCGGAGTAGGCATGGATGTATGGAGCCACAGCGGTCCTCGTAGCGGTTGAGGGAGAGGCGCATTTCCTAGAGACAGTGATCGGCAGTTGAGGATGCAGATTTTACCGCTACGCGTGTCAAGTCTCTGGTCCAACTTGTTTCCGGACGAAGTCACGAAGATCAAGACCGCAACGTGCGAGATGATCTGCATGCAAGAAAGGCTACTGGTTGGCTGGGACTTCCCCGGTTTTCCATTGCCCCACAGTTTGTGGGGCATCAAAAGGCTCCTCGGCCTCATCCTGCATCACCTCCGCATTCTCCTGCCTTAGCGATACCGGGAATCCCTGTGGTAGCAAGTCATAATGCGAGATGGGCTGAATATATAGGTGGAGACACTGCTGGTATTTCTCACAGCTGGTCTTTGGCTTCTCTATACAGAATTATAGATATTTTGTCCGCAATGGAAGGACCTTCACATCCTCGCGAGCGTCATCTCGTTCACAGGTACATCTTGTCATTCTACATATCTCAATCTCATACTCATTTTCACCCAGTCATGCCCACGAAGAAGATCTACCAGGGACAGTAAATCTCCAGGCACTCGAAGGCGACGATACCGCATATGGACAAGCTCTCTATCCCGTACCTAGCGAGGACCCCAATGATCCGCTACAATGGTCGAATTCCAAGAAGACTATGATCTTGATCATCGTGTCCCTTTACTCGTTTCTCGGCAACAGTGCCCTTGTAGGGCCATCTGTTTATCTGGAGATCTACAGCAAGGAATTTGGCATTACTGTCACTGAGGCTTCGGGGCTTGTGTCCTATCCCAATCTAGTCTTTGGATTTGGTATGCCGTGACTGAACAAGCTCCCATCTGCTACAATCACTCTAATACCGGTCCAGGTTCTTTGCTGCTCGTTCCCGCATACCTGAAGTTTGGTCGACGTCCGATATTGCTCTTGTCTTTGCTCATGGTAAGGCATGTCCAAGCGTCGTGGTTATAGTATACTGACTTCTTCAGTTCGTGTTTGGCCTTCTTGGTGCAACACAAGCAACATCCTATGGAGGTCTCATGGCTGCTCGAATCATCCATGCTCTTGGCTCTGGTGTCTGCGAAGCTCTGCCCGTCCAACTCGTCAACGATATCTTCTTCCTCCACGAACGCGGCAAGAGATTGGGTTACTACACTGTATGCCTCTGCTGGGGCTCAACCGGACCACTTTATGCAGGATACATGCTTGCAGCAGGGTATTCTTGGAGGTAAGTGACTCGCCCTCCGCACCCATGTTCATGCCCCTTCTAACAAAAGCTGCTTAGATTATACTTCTGGGTCGAATTTGCCTTTGCGTGTGCACTTCTCATCCTCGCATTCATCTTTGTCGAGGAGTCTGCCTATAAACGCGTTATTGTGGCCACACCAACACCAGACTCTGACAACGAAAAAGGGCATACGGAACACGTCGAGGTTGTCACTCTGGCTCCTCCCAGAAGATCCTGGCTCCAGACTTTGAAGCCATGGAGTGGTATCGACCACGAAGCCGAATTCTTCATGACTATGCTACGCTCCTTCTCATACTTCCTCGTACCCTCTGTTCTCTGGGTAGTAACCAGTTTCGGTATGTCTTTCTTCTCCCCTCGCCCTTTCCTCCACCTGTAATTCAAAAGCTGACAACTCAAAAAAGGCATCTACATCGGTCTCGGCGCCCTAACCTTCAACTACACCTTCCCCATCAAAATCGTCGCACCACCCTACAACTGGAACCCCAACAACAGCGGCCTCATCGCCCTCGGAAACATAATCGGTTACGCTCTAGCCGTGCCCTTTGCTTCTTCCTCAGACCGCATAGCAGCCTGGCTAACCTCCCGCAACAACTCCATCCGCGAAGCCGAAATGCGACTGTGGGTTTTGCTGCCCGTCTGCCTCATCGCCCCCGCCGGCTTAATCCTCTACGGCTTCACCGCCGAGCGCAACCTCCACTGGATCGGCTACTTCGCTGGTGTCGCCATGACAGATTTCGTCTCCTACTTCTATTTCTCCTTCGTTTTAGCCTATGCAGTAGACTCCATGACTGCCAATACTGCTGAAATGTTGATTGCCATGAATTTAGGTAAACAGGCTATTAGCTTTGGAATGGGGATTTATTTGCTGGACTGGATATTGGAGCATGGGTATGCGAAGATTATTGGGGGTGCGTTTTGTGCGGTTTTGGCGGTTAATAATTTGATGGTGGTGGTGTTTTTGCCGTGGGGGAAGGGGATTAGGAGGGGGTTGTATAATAGTTGGTTGGGGAGGTTGCATAAGAAGACGAGTAAGGGGGTGGAGGTTGCTTGAGGTGGGGGATAGGGGTGTCAAGTACTACACGACATGCTATGGAAGTTTTTTCACACTTAAAATTCGATTGAACGGCCTATGTCTTTTCAATTGATATTGTTCGCTCGAAGGAGACAGTTCCCTGTGAAACAGTCTTGACATTGACTATTGTTGTTCCCTCCATGGCCATCGAACAAAAGAATTCGTTGTGGTTTGCCTCAATCTGCGTGGGTTCCGTCCTCCTGGTCTACGACTTCCTTACTGGGACTCTGTATCCTGACTCCGTCGACCACAAGAAGTGTTGCATCCCGTTGGTCAAGCAAGAAAGTGGTTCTCAGGATTATACATAACACAAATTTCGACAATCCACAAACGATTCGCAGAGGTCGCATGCGACCTCACTGTCCCAGAAATTACCTGTCCCTGGCCGATCCGACCATAGTCGGTATGGGTTCCTTTGCGTACTCAATCTCGATCTCGCGTCCAAGCAGCGGCAAACCGTCCATGGCTTCCATAGCACGCTTTGCCTGTTCGTGAGTGTAGAAACTGGCAAAGCAAGAGCTGCTTCCCATGAACTTTTCGGGTTGGGTGATGAGACCAATGTTATGGCCGATGAAGAAGTCTGCCTGCAGCATGCACACTCAGTTAGCTAGCGGGACTTTGATAGAAACCGCCTCATGATTTTGACATTGACAGCGCTCTCTCCATATCGATGGCCATGATTCGATATTTGAATCAAAAGTGGAGTTGCACACGTACCACATCTCGTTTTCTCGTCCAACTTGGCATGTTGCTGATCCAGAGTCTTCTCTTCTCAACGATCTCGCGATCAGCGCGTTCGCCACGGCTTGGAGTGATAACCGAACTTGTTGACGAAGTTGAACGCTTTCTAGACTGGGCCCTGACCGCTCTTTCCTGTTCGAGGAGTTCGGCAACAGTCGATGGACCTCTGCGACTACTCTCGCTAATAGGCTTGGATTTGACAGATGTAGAAGGTGTGGTCTCGAGGTCTGATTTCACTCGGGGAATGTCTGCTGGTGGTGAAGTTGCGACAGCCTTGATGTGAGCGAAATTGAAAGGCATGATCAGTTGTCTCTTCAGTTCGGGCTGTTCGTTTGTCTCGTTCAGTTCCCAGCCTTCGATACGGCAACGCTTGAGCTTCGGACGTGGAGTCTGATGTTGAGATTCAGTATCAGCATCTCTCAAGCTGCGGACATGAAGTCAGCATACGGTTGATGTGCTCTACGTTTGGGTCGCTCCGTCATCTGTAAAATCATAGAATTGTCTGGTATACACCAGGTAAAGATATGGGACGATGAGAGCGACGAAGAGAGGAGAAAGACATATTCCTGCTTACGAGGGATAGCTCTCATGTCTTGAGCACAGCTTTCGATCATCCTTGTCAAAACTTCCTTGCGCACGACAAAAGGTGCATACTGGAACCGGCCGTATGTGTTCGCCTGGTCCTGGCGTATCTGAGTCTCGAGATCAGGCTCTACGAAAAGGTCAGGGTAAAGCTTGGCCACAGGTGGAATAACCAAATGTCTGAAGAGTTCTCCCTGCTTGCCAGCAGGCATCATCCAACCAAGCGGGTGTTCATCTTTGCGACACAACATGGTGTCATCGTCAGTAGTGAGATCATCAGGCGTGATCCAGGGGCAAGGTGCGCGCAGATAGCATCGAATGTGCTTCTTCATCTGATGGATCTCTTGGGGCGTCTGGTTCAGCAAGATGGCGGCTTGTACGTCGGTGATGCCGTCTTTGATGAAAAAGTCGACCATACCGGGTAAAGAGGGTGCAGGGTAGTCGAAGCGCTTGTGACGGACTTCGCCATCATCTCCAGAGTCGTTCTCGAGCAGGGACATCTTTGCTTCCAAAGCAATCGAGTCGAACAAGGGCTGTAAACAGTGTTGTCACTCTCGATTGGAGATCGGTCTGGTGGTCAAAATTGCGTGTCTCGAGGCGATTTCTAGCGCCAAGAGCTGAAGGGTATCAGTTCGTTTACACGCGATGGTTGTCGTCGTCGACAGCTTCGGCGGTTGATCGGGCGACGATTTCTTTGTCGTCAAGATGACTCTGTACGAAACAATATGGGTTCTGACGCATTCAATTGAGGGAGCAACGGACGGCATGCGAGACAGAGAGAGTGCAGATAGACAAGATGTGGAAGTGAGATGTTTTTTTTCTGGGCAGGTACATGGCTATGGCAAACGAAGTGGGAAGGAACGATGTTGAGTTCGGGCGGGGCTCCTGCATAACAATTCGGAGACGTGCAGGTGATTTGTAGCAAAGATTTGATCGGCGTCATGACAGCCATGATCGATGTGTGTGCCAGTAAAGAGTCTCATCAATTCTGATCAAGGAGACCCGCATGTCGTTGTGGGTTGAAAGATGAACGCGATGTCTCTCGAGAACGAAGCTTCTGGGCGTCGCTGGCAGAACGACCCACCGCCTTCGCTCGCGTCTCCCGACCACTTTTCGGCCTTGCTCTCAATATTGAGGACCCTCGGTCGCCTTATCATCTACTTTCGCATTGTCGCTCACTCACAGGCCAAAGCTAATAATAAGTAATCATAGCGAGGAGTCCAAATGCCCACCACAAAGGTCACTGTGGTTGGGCCGCGGGTTCCGATGAAGAGGTATGCCTAGCTATGTCGTACTCAACTTCCTTCGAAGACGAGGCTGGCTTACTGAACAACTCAAGGAAGAGGGTGACGTGTCTATACAATGTTCAACAGTACTCGGACATAATCGTCACATTTAGCAACCGCAGGATCTTTGCGCACAAGGCTATACTTGCTTCATCGTCACTATACTTCCATCGCGCCTTCTCGTCTGGATTTGCCGTACGTATGCATGTATCGTTCGCATCATCCCGCTCATCGTTTCTTTGCAGGTTGCGTCAAGTCCTGAGATCGATTTAGGTGACGACGATGATCCGAATCAGGTAGAAGTCATGCTTCGTGTCATGTACGACGATGATACCGTTTTTGGTCTGAACGTTTTAGACTTGAAGAATCCGAACTTCACAAAGACCTACCTGGACTACTATATCTTGGGCGATAAATATGACTTTCCGATACTACGCCACCAAGCCAAACAGATGTTCTTACAGGACATCGGAACTTGTGTAAATCTGAGAAGCGAAAATTCTTTCTGGAACAGTGAAAGTTTCGACAACTCTGCAACCGGAATTGCGAGGGTGCTCGGTCCGTCTGCTACCACTTTCGCTGATAGATCAATCCAGGAAGAAACTCTTGAATGGTGTGCCATGCATTTCGACGAGTTGCTTTGGCATAGATATTTTCGCAAGCTACTTGGCAAAGGACGTGTTTTCAGTACAGAGTTTATTGGACGAATTCTACTGATGAAAGCTAGAGTTGATCGTGTTGAATTCGGGTACGACGTCGACAACGATGTCTATGATCACAGCAGCGCCGAGGAAGACAACACACAGTCCGAAAGTGGAAGCGAACCAGAAGCAGAAGAGGATGATGATGACGAGGAAGACGACGATGAGCAAGACGATGATGAGGAGAGCAACAACGACGATGAGGAGAGCAACAACGACGACGAAGAGAGCACCGATGACGATGGCAAACAAGTCAGAGCGTACGAAGTCGAAGAGGAACTCGGCTCAAACGCGTGATTGTGATTGGAAATCAAAGCATACGTCTATACTGCTCTATGACACTCTCTAACCAATGATCTCTTTCAGCCAACCAGGGATTGTCGGTTTATCCTGCCAAGACGATCCCCACCTCTCCTTCCAGCCTTCAGAAGCGGGCATGGCAAACACAGCTGTCACGAAGTATACATCCTCGCCAGCCTCAATGTCCATACCCAAAGACGGGAGAACAGTGCGAGCTTCGATCAGGTTGGAGTTTGCATCGACCTCGAGCACCTTGCCAAACCTGGGTGCATGCAGATCAACAATGCCAACAGCTCCAGCCTCGGATACTGTCAAGGCGGACGCTTGATTGGCCGCGATACCTTCTTCATGCGGCGAGTCAGACAAAGCACCCAAAGCACGTCCAGTATTCTTCGCCGTCCCCTTGATAGCGAAGGCACCTTCGTAACTCTGCAAACTTCTACCCGACTTGATGTGGTGCACGCGCAGATGCCAGGAAGGTGCCTCATCAGTAGGAGGAAGCAACCAAGTACGGACCTTTACATCTGACCATGGCCTCATCTCTGAGTACAAGTATGGCGAACCATCTTTTGTGCTCAACTCAGCATTCTCCACGTCACGACGCATCTTCCACATCTCGCCTCCATCGTCGCTGAGAGCCAAGGCAGATTCTGGAACATACTGCTCGATAGTGTAGCCGCCTGTTGGGACACTGTAGCCAAACGAAGCGCTGTAGGCGAAGTGTCCGTACTTTGCCTGAGTAGACTTGAGGGGGTAGTGGCATTTTTGGCCCGAAGAAAGCAGGAATGTGTGTCCAGCCTTGTGCACCATGATGTGCAAGGGATACTTCAGAGCCTTGATCTCGGGGAGTGTAGAACCCGACTTGAACGGGTGCGCCTCTTCCTTCGATGTCCAGAATGGATGTTCTTTGGGCAGTGCTAAAGGAGCAAAGGCCAACATACACCAGTACGGCGAACCTGGAGAGTTGTAGTTCTCGGCGAGGTAGTAGTTTGGATACGTGTATCCAATGTTCAGCATGCCGTTCGGCTGGAAGATGTCTGGATGTTTCGACCACCAGCGTAGATTACGCAGAAGCATGCCTTTGACAACGCCCCACGATAGTGGAGCAGGTAGCTCAAGATCAGCGAAAGCCACGGCAGACCAGAAGCCCACGGTCGCAAAGCGGTAGGTCAAACTTCTTCCAAATGGAATAGCATGACCTTCAGGGTCCATGTAATGCACAAAGTCCAGAGCATATTTGCGAGCTCTTTCTCTGTACTCTTCTGCTCTCTTTGGATCAGAGTCACCTGCAAGCTTGGCGTACAGCAGCTGGAGATATTGGATGGCGAAAGATCCCGAGTAGTAGTCCATCTGGGTGTAACCTGCAGGCCCATCGTTTGACCACCCGTCGCCTCGATGGAAGGTGTCTAGATGATCCATGTCGGCTTCGAGGCGGGACTGCGAGAAGGGAGCTCCATTAGCTTTCAAGCCGAGATTGGCAAACACTCTGAACCACAACCTGAAAGCGTCAGTCCAAATTCAAAACTAAGCACATGTTCTGCTCACCAATTCGTATTCGGCATCTCTTTGTCGTTCATACTGCCTAGCCAATTTGCAATGTTTTCTTTCTGCTTGTCGGTTAAGGGGTCCCAGAAGTCTTTCCCAGCAATCGCAAGAGTGTATCCGATAGGACATGATTCGACCATACGCTGGTCGAGATCCTCCATGTTGCCCCAGAACTCTGGGCTCTCGGGATCCGTACCAGCGATCATACCCTTCACCCATAGCTCTGACTTGCTGTAGGATCCTCCTGCGAGTAGTGGTGCGAGACCCCATAGCGGACGGGCGAATCCTTCGATCTGAGCTGCTGTCTCATCGACTACATCACAATATCAGTCATTCCGTACGGTACAAGTTGTTCCGGGCGAACACAAGACGGAGAATCATTCTACAGTCTTGGAGAGTTTTACTGCCACAGCAAGTCCATGATGGGTATGAAGAAGCTCCTGCTACTGGCTTGGCCTCGTACCATGCTTACACCTTGGCAAACCCGTCTTGCTGCTCTTCGCGACCACCGGAAAAATTGTATGTCACTCACATCTTGTTCCAGAGCCTCCAACTCTGACCAATGCCTTTTTCGGACTGAAGCCTGCTTCCAGAGGGTCTAATAGTGAAGCGCAGGCTGCTGCAAAGTCATCGCGCGTCACCAACGGATTTTGCGACAACGGATGTAGCGGGAAAGGGCGGTTGTTTGTCGCGGCTTGAGCTGTAGACATATTGATACGAGAGGCTGGCACTTGGTTTACACGAGAAGGTCTTGGGAGCCTGTTGTTCTTATTGTCAACGCGATAATTATTTCACCCCGCTTGCTCTTTGGCCGAATATCCCGGTAAACAGAAACACTGATGAGGTAGCATCGAATGGCGATCTATCGTGTCGCAAGTTTAGCCTGAACTGAACTCCGTTGCCGACAAGCAAGCGGCAACGGAGTCCAAGCATCACCCCACTCCTCCACAGCCGCCCCCACGACGCGCTAGCGTACCCCGGATTTTGTGTCTCTCTATCTTCCTCTTCCAGCATGTGAGAGATGAGAACTTCTGTCTTGGATTTGTGACTGCCCAGATTCGCCCAGACGGGCCAAGTACTGTGGACAATGTCCACGAATGAATGGAATGCATTGTTGTGTGTGGTCCCGGCATGTGCTGGTGATTGATATATTAGAGCATGTCCGCACTTTGGATATCTGGTTTCTGGTCAGGCCATTGAGGAAGACTCGATTCTATTCTATACCATTCGTCAACGACCTTCAGTATGGGTCTACTACAAAAAATCGTCAAGAATGACGCGATGAAAGAGGATCCTCCGGAGATCTATGGCTGGAAAGTCTATTTCCTGGCTTTCTCGGTGAGATATACGCTGTGTGCTTATATCGAGTCATGTCTGACTGTAATAGGCTTGCTTCGGTGGTATGCTGTTTGGTGTAGATTCAGGAATCATCGGTGGTGTTCTCACCCTGCCCGCATTCAAGACGTAAGCATACAGTTGCACCTTGACCATAGAGTTCCTTTGTTCTGACGTTGGATGTAGAAAATATGGTCTCGATGGCCTCTCGCCTATTCAGAGAGCTGATCTGCAAGCAAACATCGTATCAACCTTGCAGTGCGGATGCTTTGCTGGTGCTCTTGTCGCATCATATGTCGCCGATCGATTGGGAAGGCGCGTGGCACTCCTTATTGCCGCTGTGGTCGTCACGATCGGCTGCATCTTCCAAGCAGCTGCCAATGGTCACATTGCTTTGATGTATGTCGGCCGTCTGATTGCTGGATTCGGCGTTGGCAAAGCTTCGATGGTCACTCCCCTGTATATCTCGGAGAACGCACCTCGTGCCATCCGTGGTGGTCTTACTGGTATCTACCAACTGTTCATCGCAACCGGAACCATGCTCGCCTTTTGGGTAAATCCATCAATCTCTCCAATTTTCAATTTATGAGATGCTGACATCTTCAGATCAACTATGGCGCGAACAAGCACTTGACCGGATCAACAACCTACATCGTACCCCTGACCATGCAAGCTCTCCCAGCAGTCTTGCTTTTTGGCTCAATGTTTTACTGCAAAGAGTCTCCTAGATGGCTAGCACGCAAAGATCGCTGGGATGAAGCCTCAGCAGTCTTGTCCAACGTCAGAGCACTTCCCTCCTCCCATCCTTATGTGCAGATGGAACTTCGCGAGATGCAGGAACAACTCGACCACGAAAGGGCCTTGGTCGGTGGTGCTTCTTTCATGGACTTGATGAGAGAGATGTGGACCATCCCTGGAAACAGAAAGAGAGCTATAATCACTATCTGGCTCATGATTACCCAGCAAATGACCGGTACTAATGCCATCAACTACTAGTAAGTACAAGCCATCTTTGTGTGTGTTGCCATGATGTTACAACTTGAGACCTTCTCGAGTGGGCTTCCAAGAATGTATGTAGCTAACATTTACACCTCATAGTTCTCCGCAGATCTTCCAGAACCTAGGATTGTCCAGTACAGACGCCGGCCTATTCGCCACTGGTATCTATGGCGTTGTAAGTCACAGTTGATTGGTATCAAAGCATAACTGCTGACTCTTCAACTAGGTCAAAATGACCATGTGTGCTTGTTTCCTTCTATTCGCTGCCGATTCACTGGGTCGTCGCAGATCTCTACTGTGGACATCCATTGCCATGGGTTGTGCTATGCTCTATGTCGGCCTCTATGTGCGCATCAAGCCTCCGGTCAGGGGTGCCGATATTCCTGGAGCCGGATACATGGCACTTGTCTGCATCTACCTTTTCGCAGGTTTCTTCCAATGGGGCTGGGGGCCGGCAAGTCATTCCCATCCGGTATAGTCAAACCACGCTAATTGTCCTTTAGGTACCATGGATCTACATTTCTGAGATCCCTACTGCAAGACTGCGCAGTGTCAACGTCGCTCTGGGTGCTGCAACTCAATGGGTCGGTCTCTTCCTCAAACAGGAGTATTACATGATGATTAACATGACGTCTAGCTCTTCAACCTCGTCGTCGCTCGTGCTGTTCCAAACATGCTCGCCACAATGGGAAAGGCAGGATATGGTACATTCCTCTTCTTCTCTGCAGCTTGCTTTCTCTCCTTCCTCTTCGCCTGGTTCTTGTAAGTTGTTTCCTCCTCCGATTCTTTTGGTGAAGCAAATGCACTAACATCATTCTTCCGCACAGTATTCCTGAGACCAAAGGTCTCTCGCTTGAGAGAATGGATGATCTCTTTGGTGTTACTGAGTTGGCCAAGAAGATGGAGGACGAGGAAGGCGCCCATGACATCCCACCCGCCAAGGACTTCGAGGGTGAGAAGACACAACATGTTGAAGTGTCTCAAGTCAACTGTAACACCAAGCATTGAAGTGTTTTCCGTGGCCATCACGGCGATGATGGAAATGACGGATCAGAGGGAATTGAATGAGTAATGATCATGGAAATGGGACTTGTCGAGAATGACTTGTTATTGTTAGTTACTAAGTACAATTCTTTGAGTTTTCCTTACAGCACAAACTAATAACATTGAACGGAACCAGGAAACTATGTTTTCCAAACATCAGCATCAAACTCACTCACCCTATTGATGAATGGTGGTCCTGCCTCGACCCATCCTCTGATGCCCTTCGTAAGAGCAAGACTTTGGATAGTATCAGTCTCATTGCCTTGCTCAGCCACATAATCTGCGAACCATGCCGCAGCACGGTTACCACGTCCCTTGGAGGAGCCTTCAAATAACACGATCAGCTCTAGTCACCACTAAGGCAATACGTGGAAGTCTTACCGCAATACCAGATGACCTGAGAGATATTCGCAGCCTTGCACAACTTATACAGGGTGGGAATAGAGGGATACAAGCTCTGAGCAGGTAAGTTGATGGATCCTTCAATAGTGCCCCCCTACAAGGGCATGTCAACAACATCCTGAATGTAGTCACTTTTGTCTTACTGTATGATCGTTTCTTCGCAGACCGACAAGAATGAAGTCTTTGCCTGGCTCTTTGCCGTTTTCCATCATGGCGAGGAGTTCAGATTGAGATATCCCTACTGCCTCGGATTTTGGTGCAGGGTATGCCGCGTGCCATGGAGTTTCTTGGACTACCTGACTGTTGTTCGTGCCGCTCATCTCTCTGGATACTTGAACCCTTGGTATAGTTGTTCTGCGGTATACTGGTATCTGGAGTGAGGCGAAGAAGCGAATGTTCCGCATATGAAATGATAAACGGCGAGTACGGCAATGAAGCAGTATTGCTATATACTGCTTATATAGTCTTGCGAGTTCATTATAGTGAATCCGGGGGGTGCTGTATATGGGATCTCTGTTCGTCCAGTAATCAGTCGTCGGTGACATTTGGTATGTCACCATCAAGGTGTTGCCAACGGTTTTGTGAGTAACAACATGTCACTCCTACTGTCTCATTCGTCGGATCAGCTCTCATAACATGACATGCATTGACAAGAACAAGCTGTATAATATGGTTCAATATATCGTACTTCTAGAAATGAATATTCACAGAGTGCAAGTCGCAGCTGTCGTAGATCCATCAAACTTCCATCATCGACTCACATCCCTGGAGCGATAACAGCTTGACGTAACCCTAGCCTCAAGAAGTAGTAGCATTCGCGACGACTGCACACTCTGGGTATCCAAGATCGCCCAACCAAGCTCCTGAGTTGAACTCTGCGAGAATTCTGCTGATCTGCCACTTCTGAGGACCAACGCCAAAGCCACCACCCTGACCTTCGATTGCAGGTACTACGGTAGCGATGCTGATACCTTGGATGGGCAAAGGACTCTGGGCGGACAGCCAGCGGATGATGACCGTGTCGCAAGTGTTCCAGAGGTTTAAGATCTTGAATGGGACGGGAGGTTGAGCGCCTTGACCGGCGAGGAAGTCTGCCTTCGATGCAAAGGTCAAAGAGCCGAGCTAAGATTCCTTTAGTATAGTATCTTAAGTATGCATTTATCTTGTACTTACGTTTTCAGCTCTCAATCCTGGTTCATGGATCAATGTGTTGACGCTGTCGGACTGATCGGTGAAGTTGTTGGTGAAGAGCTGAACTGCCAGAGCTTCTGTGTAGTTGGAGATGGTCAAGCCAAAGCTCGTGGCGATCAAGGACGCGTCTGGGGCCGAGATACATGCAGCACCACTTTGGTGGGGTTGTGCAGCAGTGTTCGTGGGACGAGGCTGTGATGGCCAACCGGGCTGTGATGGCCAACCAGGATGGTCGAAAGGAGCATGGGCTGCGGCAAGTCCTGCCAATGCTGCAAGGGCAAAGATACGCATATGGATGTCGATAGTAATTCTGCGGTGTATGTAGAGTGACTCGATACGACTTGATAAGAACAGAAAGAGGTGGGCTATGGGTTAATATACTTGGACAGGGCCGTCATAGGCCTGCATCATTGGTACCCACATGTACCATCGATGTGGCCATTCAGCTACTACCCGCTGTTTACGTAGGTTCGGGGTCTCCATGTTAACGTTGAGTCCCGTACCGCGTGCTGGTTATGCACAACCCAGGTCGGAAGAGGGGAATATCGATCTGTAAGTCAGCTGCATAGATACAAACCAAAGTCACAAAGCTTCAATCCATGTAACAAGGTCACAAGAGCAGCACTCGTTGCCGTGAGATAGGCACCAGAAGCACAAAAAATCTGGGAATAGCATCAAGCCTTGACAAGCCTCGAGGATGCGTCCTGGACAGAACTTTGGTGTGACATGCATATCCGAGTATTGAGACCCCCATTCGAATGCGCACGAATGTACATCACGCGACAAGAGCGGTTTGAAGCGAACGATTTCAACTCGCAATACCCATAATTCGGACGAGACAACGGTATGGCCTTTTTCCAAATTCAGAGTATGTCTTATGTCGAGATCTTGGTAGTGTTCATAGATACGGAGAAACCAGGTGGGTGTGACGAAGAATGCGGGTTCCTTTACCAAGATTCTCACGAAGTCCGCCCGTACACCAATCAGGTCGCTTGCCGAACAAACCTCCGAGAAACGCAATGACGATCTCCGGGATAGCTACTTCCTTCTTGTTCATGGACAACTTTACCTGCCACCGTCATTGTTGACACTGGGGCCAAAACCAAACAGCGTGAAGACGCGTGTCCAGCGGCGCGAGATCAAAGAAACGCTCGATCAATATGGATGTGTAGAGGATCTTCGATGTCCTACGTGAAAATCAGGGATTCGATACATCCAGGGTGTAGAGTCTCGGTCGGACAAGATATGTACCGCGAGATCTAGATATGCGGGATATTCTTCCGAGATCTGCGGGCAGGAGCAATCAATGCGCCTCGTAACGTGTGGACGATGCAGCTGCCATGCGTCCAGAGAATATATAAACTATAAGCCAAGGCCTTCGCCTCACTCCCCCTCTGTGTAAGTCATCAATCATGTCTCTCTCAACCGAAAAACCTCTTGAGATCTTGATCCTGGGCGGCGGCGTTGCAGGTTTGCGGTCCTTTCATCCTTGACAACCCCAAGATGCTCATACAGATTATCAGGCCTGACGGCCGCCATGGCCCTCGCCAAATTCTCGCATGAATCAGCACCGCCAAAGATTCGAGTCTTCGAGATTCGTCCCAAGCCCGGCGTCATCGGTGGAGCTGTCAACCTCACACCCAATGCACTCAGATTGCTTGACCGCCTGGACGTATTACCAATTATGCGAGAAAATGAGTATGGCTTGGAGATCGATTGTATCGAGGTTTTCAGTGTCTATCAACCAGTGCAGTTGGGAGAGTCAAGTTTCAGGGGACCTGATGGTAAAGGTCTCGGCGACCCGCCATACAAAGTGCGTTCGTTGTTCAAGTATGGTCACTGCGCGCGCTAATACTCCTCAGGCTCTACGAGTTACTCGTGCAGACGTTATGAAAGCCCTCGTCGAAGCCGTCGAGAAATGCCCAAATGTCGAATTCATCTGCGGAAAGAAGACTACTCAGATTGATGAAGACGAAGAGAAAGGCGTCACACTGACTTTCGAGGACGGAACTACTGCTCATGGAGATATGCTGGTAGGCTGTGACGGTATCCACAGTGTCACACGTCTAAAGCACGTCGAACCCGAGCGCAAGGAAATCTACTCTGGTATCGCAAACGCCTTCGGATTCGCGCCTCTCAACAAGGACAACCCAAAGATCCAGGATCCTAGCCAATTGCACTTCAACAAGACAGCCATCAACTTTGCACGACGCGGAATGATGCTCTCGAGTTTCTATGAACCGACAAAGACTTCAGTCTATGTGGGTGGCGTGCTACAGGTCCCAGAAATTGAGTCAAGAGACGGCTGGAAGGTCCGCGGCGCTGATCAGGAACTCACGAAACAAGACATGCGAGAGAGATTTGCTACTGATGATGTCGTGTTTGATGATATCAAAGCTCTCATCGACACGGCTGAAGATTGGTTCATGTGGCCTATCTTCACTCTGCCTCCTGAAGGCAAGTGGGCAACACAACGCACCATGCTTTTGGGTGATGCAGCACATGCAATGCCACCTCAGGGAGAGGCGACGGGTATTGTTCTCGAGGATACCGTGCTGTTTGCAAGATGTCTGGCAAGGCAACAGGAACTCGGTACTGGAAGCTTTAGTGACGCATTTGAAGCCTACGAGAGACTTCGCAGAGATCGCATCAACGCCGCCTTCAAAGAGTCCGGAGCAGTCGTAAAGACAGTCCAGGATGCTGGTTGGCTGGGTCACAAGATCAAGTGCTTTGTGGTGCCGTGGTTCTTGTGGTTTACAAGTGGTAAGCGGGAGAAGCATTTTGCGGAGGATGTCACTACATCCGATCTTGGGTTCTGAGCGAGGACTTCGTTATGTATATGACTTATGAACTTGATTGCCAGACACCGACTGTTCTATAAGATGATCTGGTCTCCCTTGTGCTAATGACGTCCACGCTCCTCTCCCGGGGTTCTAGAGCGACGGCCTCACTATAAAAAGGCACAAAGGCTGCCAGACCAGTGATGTGTCCAAAGAGAGCCTAGAGTATGTTGTTTCTCGATGGATCATATCCTGTTACTTAAGAATATCGTGCATTTTCACAGCTATACTCGTTACATACACACGGGAAGGGAACCAAGAAGAGTGTGAGGAATGCCATCGCGTTGTCAACAGCAATGTCAACGTGTACGCTTCAGTCAACTTCCACAGTGAAGTTCGCATAGTTCACAGGTTTCGCTATGTTATAAGTCAAGTGCAGTCTCATTCTTCATTATCATTATGTATTATGGTCGTTAGCTCTATATCACTCCATTCTGCAACCAGTCAAACAATTTCAAACGGATTGGACATCCGAATCGAACGCCGCTTCTTTCTCAGCAACATCGTCAACAACCTTTTCGTTCCTTCCAGAGTAATCTCCAGCACCTTGACTACCATTGGGCACCCAAAACTTCTGATCGAAACGGGTGAAGATGAAGAGGTAGATGACCACAATCTCAAAGCCCAACAGAACAATATAGAAAAGAGCTCGGTGGTGATACCAGGCAGGGTCAGAGGCCGGTCGTGGCGCAGCCCAGATTGTGCCACAGCGGAAGCCTGAGATGAAGAGACAGAAGAAGCTGGCTACTCCAAGAATGATCTTCTTTGTACGCATGCTTCCGGAGCCGAAGTTTTCACTTTCTGGGTCCTTGGGAAGGACACTAGAAAGGATCAAGAAGATGGGCGCGATGCAGTTGAGTAGAAGGAGATAGAGGTTTGATGCTCGTTGAATCCAGAGGGATGCTGTTCTGACGTCCTGGTTCAAAGTCTCGACCGATGCGATGATGAAGCTGAGCAGCAAGACGACGACAACCACGATTCCAATGTAGGAGATCTTGATTGCTTTTCTCAAGACAGGGTTCCAACCAAGTCTTGGTTGTGTGGCTCTGAGGATGCGACTCGCGAGAACTAGGACAACGGCATAGACGACCATGACGCCGAGGTTGAGGAAGATGGATGCGGCAATGGCGAGACGAGCGTTGTGGATCCTTGTTGTCCATGCAATGCGCAAGATACAGCTGACGATACGAGCCATGCAGAAGCCGAACATTGCCCAGGAGGCCAGGAACTTGTGACCTTTGCGTCTGTTCATTTGAAAAATTGTCATATTGCAGATTGCGCCTCCGATGTAGAGGAGCAAGAATACAGAGATCGTTGGGATGTCTGTGTCGATGGTTGGCCGACCTCCTACGGCTGCGGTTGTCGGGGCATATGGTGGCTAAATTATATTAGTTGTGTTTCGCAACGATTGAGTGAAGGTGAGTATGTACCCCATGCTGGATAGCTTGTGTCTCGTAGGACGAAGACATGATTGACGATCGTTAAGTTGACGGTGTGTAAAGGGGTTGGTCGTGAATGTTATGGTGATTGGTGGTCAATGGCTCGGTGAACGGGCGACAGTGATGTGTTCAGGAGATAGGCTGCACAACGAACGTTTAGTGAATGATCTGGCCATCTTGTGTCTCCAACCTCAAATCTATATACAAGAACGAAATGGAAACGGTGCATCAATTCTCACCGAAGGAGACAACGTCGGGATCCGTTTCGGACGAAGCCCAGAAAGCTGTCCGTCGCATTGTGTCCCCTCACGATCGCAAAGAATGGCATTAGGACTGTGGAAATGCACGATGGCTCTAGCATCAGAAATCCAGCCAACGAGAGCATATGAGAGACCAGCCTCCGTCCGAGACTCTCTCCAGCACGACATCGTGCATGTCTACAGCTGGATGAGTATTTCCACAGTGAGAGATTGTAGGTGAACAGGTCAGGGAGTGCGGGGTAGCAAGCCACACAATTATGACGGATTTTGAATCGTCCGCCGTCCGAAACGGCAGCTGCTGCTGATATGCGCAACTTCTGTTCGGACGCGTTTTGTCTTCTGCTGCGACTCTCGCCATGTCGGAGGAACGTCCTGCAAAACGCATCCGAAAGGGAACCAGGAGCTGCCAAGAATGTCGACATCGCAAGACTCGGTGCATCTGGCCCTCCGACGATGCACAAGTCTGTCAAAGCTGCGCGACCAAGAACAGGATATGTGAACTGCAGATTGAAATCGTACCAAGTCCAGATGCAGTCAAGTTGACTTCGCGAGCTCGAATCGACGCACTGGAAAAGCAAGTCAGCGACTTGTGGAATGCGATTAACCAAGATCCTCAAGTCCCGGTAGGCCAGCGCCATCACGCCGTTCAGAACAGACCGACACCTCTTGATGATCAAGGAAGTCCTGTGTCTTCGAACCCCTCTTCACCAGCTAACGCACCAGCACACCTGCTCCATCTTTTCGACAATGACATGCTGGACTCGAATGGACATGAAATTACTACCCCGTCGACTCGTTTGTCCGCTTCTGCCATGTCCAAAGAGTCTGCTTCTCTACTTGCATTGCTGCCCTCACGCGAAGACATGGTTATCATCGCAGCGAACTCCGCTTCCTGGCTATCTTGGTACAAAGTTCTTTTCTCCCTGAACCTTGCTATGGGTGCTGGACCCATGATGCTTGAGAACTACGATAGGGTCAAGCGTTCCGACACGCGTCCAGTGCCTATTGCTACTCTTCTACTGGCCGTGACCCTGACAGTCCAACAAGCCCAAGAAGCAACGGGCATGTTGCGAAGCATCCCTGATCCGACTGCCTTCATCAAGAATGTCTCCACTCTTGTGGAGAAGGTTGTGGTCTCGAACGATGACTTGATCGCAGATCTAGAGGGAGTCCGGGCCGCCCTACTGTTCATCAGACTGTAAGTGCTTCTATCCGTCCGTGTGGTGGTTTCATAGATCGGCGAGGTCTGATCTCGACTTGGATGACGAATATTGTAGTTGACCATGCTTGTGTCAAACAGTCAACTCGGCCGAGCGAGGGTGAGAAAAACGTGGCTTACCCTGCGGCGAGTCATTGCCGTCGCCGAGCTCATCGGCTTGCCGAGAGCAGCTGCAGCACTTCAACGCAACCCAGGGTTACAGTCTCTCTCAGGTCCTGAGCAGTGTGAACCATATGGTGGAGATGCACCTTGCGAACAGAGAGAAAAGGCCCAGGTCTGGGAATCAATCTGTGCAATCGACAGAGTCATGTCAATGATGTGGTCTCTGCCAATTGCTACTGCCAGCTTTCCGCTCCCCATAAGACCAATCCTTGACAATCAGGGGGAGGTGATTTTACAGACGTTCCTCCACAGACTTGCCAACATTGCCAGTAAGGTCCTCGAGCTGGACGATGTTTACGTCCAGGATAGACCTGTATCTGATTTGCTCGGTATGGTCATGTCTCTGGATGAAGAACTGCAAGTCGTGTTCAATACTCCAGGAAGAGACTGGTGGATGGAGTCGCCATCACTGGTAACTCCAGCGGCGCTCTTCCAGTACTGGCATTCGTACTTGATCATTCGGACTCATCTCCGCCTGGCTCTTGCGTATGACCATGACCAGAGGTTTCTTTACAACTTCATGTCTTGCTTGAGTGCTTGTCAACTGCATTGCAAGCGATATGTCGCACTGCGACCGTTACTTCCAACAGGTTTCTTCGCCAACTCTATTGTTGATTTACAAGCGTTGTCAGCCATTGTGTTCTTGTTGCTAGTCGCGAACAAGTCCGCAATGGGTACATCCGCCGTGGCTTCTTGGCATATCATGGACGCACAACAATCTCGTACCCTGATTGATGAAGCTATCCAAGCCATGGAACAAGCTTCAGTCCGCACTGGTAGTCAGTCTGCCCTGCATGGAGTCGAGGCCATCAGGTCTTTGCGGTCTTTGCTTGAGCAGCCAACTTCGGCTGAGCCACAAAAGGTCAGTCTGCTTCTTCCCCTGATCGGAAGGATTCACGTATCTCGCAAGTCTGTCGGAAGTGATCAACAGCAACATCCGATGCAATCTCCTATTAACCGAGAGTCTGGTCTCACTCGAGATCCACCGGGTGGATACTCTACCGATGCGACAGGGTCAAGCTATTTGAGCCATGAATTCCTGAACACCTTGTCTTATTCGATGGAGGTACCGGAAGACTATTCGTTCTTCACCGATCAGAGCTTTGGTACGGAGCAATGGCTGTCATGGACTACTTAAGTCTGTCTCGGTCAAATAACAGCAGATTTGATACATTCGTGAGCGGTCGTTGCAAATTAGGCGTGGTGTAGGGTCTTGGTATATATGATTTGACAAAGTAGATAAATCAGACTCTGTGCGCCCCGAAAGGAGGCTGCTGCATGGAGATTACGCTCTCTTGGTCCTTGTGGTCCACATCCACAGTCGTAGCGACCATGATGCCGCCTACCTTGTCGTCTCTATCGTCAGACAAGCTCGATTGTGCAGAAACGTAAGGTTGTGCTTGACCATGCGCTTGCATGTTCCTCACAAGTTCCTCATCCGAGTCGACCGAATGGCTTCTGCCTCCTCTGGTCGTCGAGGCTGTGAAGTTTGTAGTATTGCGATTTGCAGGATTTCTGCGTTGGTTCGAGGAAAGTTCGTAGTGCTTTGCGTAGCTGCTGTTGCCGTTGGTTGAAGGCTGGCCCAGGAAAATGGCGCGAAGAGCAGGCAAACAGGCACCGATGATGGCGACGCCGTTTTCCACCATGGACACAGTGCAAGTCAGCATAGTTTCGTTTTGCCATGAGTAGACGGCTCGGACAACTTTTTGATTGTCAGTACTTGCAAGATTCGAGCCTTCATGGCCGGAGTAAACTTACTGCTGGCGATCAAGACAAAGCCACCGAGAGCAAAAATGAATGCCACGGCCAAACGCTGCTTGAGTTTCATCTGGAGCTTCATAACCATAGTGATGGGAAGACAGATGATGATGAAGTCGGAAAAGATGTTGAACAAGATAGTGATCCAGTAGTTGACTCTTGAAGCCTTGGGACTACATTGGTAAGTTGGGTCCTTGGACCATCGCTTGTCGTATGGGTAGCATTGGAATAGGATATCGAAGAAGATTGTTGTATATGTGACAGCGAGACCAGCCAAGGCGAAGTTGTAGGCGATTTGCATCTTGGATCCAGGAGCGGCGAGCTTCTTGTAGAAGAGAACAAGGGCGAACTTGATGGACCAAAGGGAAGAGACGTAGAGAATTGAACCGGGGACGATCATCTTCATGATCCCGATGAATTCTTGTGGAGTGGCTTCTCCAATGTTACCCAACCCCAAGTTCCACCTACACTTTGTCAGATGGCATATTCATCAATATTTCAAGCTGCTGTGGGACACGTACATATGTTGCTGGATGGCCAAATCGCCAATGAGGCAGCATGCCGCCAAGATGAGGAAGTAATCATCGAGGGCAAGCCGACCAAATCGTTGCCATCGACTGAACAAACGCAGGAACAAGAAGAAGCATGGTATAATGGTGCAGATGTACCACGAGATCTATCAAAATAGTGATGAGCAATTGTGACAGCGCAGATCCGGAATAGGTGATGTACATACGACCTGCCCTACCGATGAATCCGGCATAGCTACGATGGCGAAAGTAATCAATTTTTACATGGAAGATCTTCAAGGCTCAAACAAATCCTTTGCGGATGGGTCCACCACGCGACAGGGAGCAGAAAAAAATAGATAATACCGAGCAGCAAGGCGAGCAATGATTTCCAGCAAACTGGAACCATGCAGTTCTTATGTCTTTCTCTCACATGACGGTTGCATGATGGCTTGCAGCAGGGCTAACGATCTACAAGCTAGTGGACAACTATCTCGCGAAGGCTGAACACGATGGATCAATAAGACTTCCGGACGTAAATAAACCGAGAAAAGGGACTCCGCAATTATCTTCCAGAAGAGTCCCGCGCGGCAACCTCTTTCGAGTACAGAAAGATCATCGCTCTGTCGTTTCGCTCACGGCAGTTTAGTGAGACGAGTAGACCATCCAGGTCGGAGGTCGCTCTATCGTTGCCACTGAATCATGTCACAATGGTTCACACTCCCTGAAGAACTGGGCAGATCGAACAGCAACAGGGCAATTGCGAATTTCCACAGAGTGGTTCTTGCTGCTTGACTGGGGATCAAGATCGACACAGCACAGACGAATGCAGCATGTACGATCCCACATGCTTTTTCTTTTCGGTTGCTTTCATCGCCGCCTCCATGAACACCACCATGGTCCATGGTCGTTCAAAGCCCTGTCAACCTTCTTTAATCCGTACCAACCAATGAGCGCCTGCTAAATCCCTAATCCTTCAGCCAAAGTTTATGCTTGTAAATTGAGTTAGGAACACGGAGTTTCATCTTGCGGATGTAACCAAAGGGCTCATAGGGGTCGGCCTCTGACTCTGTCCCGGCCGTTTGAAGCCGAATACGCGAAACCTTTAACAAGAGTCAGAGGTCATCTCGCTATCAAGAAATCCGCTGGGTTTCTCGTTCATCTTTTCTACCAAACTAATCGACGCCTGCAGAACTACTCGGGGGCATTTCGCTGAGGACAAATGCCGAGGTCGTTCGCACCAGTCCGAGTCCTTTCTACTTACGTTGGTGAGACGTTATGTTTGCTTGTCCTGCGGAAGGACGCCACATCGCGTACAAGCTCCAACGGTATAGCGCAACAAGGCGGCCGGAGGGCGCGGTTGCTTGTTCCATGACTCGCAGGGGACGACACTCTCACGACAGGGTTCGGGAAATTCGCGGCAGTGCAGTGGACGTTGAAACCAAAAATCAAGGCCCCACACTTGGAACTCGGGCTGGTGTGGCTGGTGTCCACCTTGCCAGGTTCACGTGCAGGCCGTATCAATCTGCCGGCGGGGCGAGACTTGTGAGGCTCCATCTGTGCCAAAGTCTGGCTTCCTAGAGCAGGCTATCAGATGCATGACATCTCATCAATGAGAACAATACCAGTCGAGGGACGTTCTCTTGAGTGGTTTCTCGAGGGCTTCTCGGAAACGCGAATTCATTTGCAGAACGACTGGGCACCTTGATATGGGATTTCTGGTGTCGTCGCGAAAGAGAGCTCACTTCGGAACGAAAGGCTGCCGCCGAGCACTATCCGCACTCTAATAAAGTGGATGTGAATCATTGGCATGGACCCTCTTCTCCTGTCTCAACCTGCACATGCACCACATGGTTTCATTAGCATGAAAATGATCTGCAGGGCACCAGATCATCTCGCGTGGAGGATTAAAAGCAGATCTTGATCCTTTTGTCCAGGTACTCAGCGTCTTGTTTGAACTCTCTCGCTTTCTCTTTCAACCCTATCCACATCAAACAAGGATGAGACTCAGCTATGTATTGGGCGCCGCACTGGCTGCACCCTGCGTGACAGCTCTTGCCATGGGCAGGGATGCTCCCCCAGCTCCCGGTCCACCTGCACCAGGCCCACCTGCTCCTCCACAAGGCCCTGGCCCTCACACTCGTGGCACTCCCCCTCCCCCTGCACCACCACCAGCGCCGCCTGCAAAGGCCGCTGCAGGTCCTCACACCGTCAACCTCAACGGAGGTTCCGTCAAGGGATTTGCAGATGCCAGTGGAAACTCTGTTTTCTTGGGCATTCCCTTTGCCGAAACGACCGGTGGACAGAACAGGTATGTTGGACACATGGCATAACGGCCGCAACGGCTCGCTTGCCCTCAATGCTTGAGTAAACAACGACGACTGACTCGTGGCTTATAGATGGAAGGCACCAATTCCCAAGGGCCCGCTGAAGCCTAATCAGGTTCTGAACGCTACTGCCTATGGACCTACTTGTCCTCAGGCTATTAGCAACACTCCTTACAGCCGTCAAGATGAGGACTGCTTGAACCTCAATGTATGGGCTCCTGCCAATGCTGCTGGCAAGAACCTTCCCGTAAGTACAATCTTCATCACTCCCTTATGCGAAGTGTGTGACTGTAGACCAGAAGAAGGCATGAAAGTCTGCAGATCAACGATTCAGCCATTGGGATCCGATGATCTGTCGCTTCTCAGTGGGTATGGCCTGTCCTTAAAAAGGCTGTCATGCATTTTTATGGTTACGCACGTTACATGCTCTAGCACACGGGACAGCCCTACTACTACCGAAGCAACTTTTAGCTAACTCGAGTAGATCTTCGTATACATGTACGGCGGTGCTATGGTCACCGGTTCTAGCAGCAATGTGCAGTTCCAAGGAACGAACTTCGCCCGTAAGGATGTCATCTTCGTCAGCTTCAACACTAGAGAGAGCATCTTTGCCTACCCCAACTCTGCCGAGCTGGGCAAGGACGGTTCGCAGAACTTTGGTATCCTCGATGTCCAACAAGCTCTGGAATGGATCCACCAGAACATTGCTGCCTTCGGCGGTAACCCTGATCACAGTACGTTCTTTTTTGAGCTTCGAATTGACATCGACTGATCTGTTTTGTAGTTGTGTTCGGTGGACACTCTTCAGGCGCCGTTCAGGTTGACCACTACCTTTGGAACAACCCCAAGTCATGGCTTGTCGGTGCCGTCGAGATGAGTGCTAACGCCGAGTCTGGCCCTGCCATCACTCCCCTCAACCAGGGCCTTGACATCGTCGCCGCTGATGTCGGTTGCGGCACTGGTGTTGGTCAGCTCGACTGCCTTCGCACCAAGAGCATTTACGACATTGAGACTGCAGGCTTCAACCAAACATATAACACATGGTTCTCCCCTATCATTGACGAGGTCACTCGCTTCTCCGACTACGCCGGTCGCTTTGCTGCTGGCAAGTACGCTTCTCACGTTCCTTTGTTGACTGGTAACTCCGACGGCGAGGGCGTCATTTTCGGTCTTGTCTACGGAGGCGAGAACACCAACTTCAGCTCTTGGATCAACACCTTCGATGCTGATGTCGCTCACATTCCTGACGCCAAGTTGATTGCCGCTTACGATGTTTCCAACTACGCTTCCGTCTCTGCTATGAGCGGTGCCCAGTATGGAGATGCTCGTTTCTTCTGCCCTGTCGACTACCTCATCGATCTCCGTAGCAGCAAGCAGAACACCTGGGCCTACCGTTTCTTCGGCGAGTACTGCAATGTTGTTGGCTGCATTGTTGGTGCTCCCACCCACGGTACTGAGATTCCCTTCTTCCTTGGTGGAAACGAGTGTTTCTCAGCTCTGACCAATGTCACTACTGCTCAACAAGCTCTTGCTGACTCCATGAACAATTGGTTCGTCAAGTGGATCAAGAACCCTGCTGCTGGACCTGGCTGGGCTCAAGTCAAGCCCAAGTCTGGTACTCTCGCTAAGCTCGGTGTTCCTGGTGATGAACTCTCTATTGAGATTGGCAACACTGCCACATATAATGTTCGTTGCCAGTCTGTTTACGATCCTCTTCAGCCTAAGTACCCTGTTCTTAACAGCGTCAAGGCTCTGTAAGAGGTGTGATGAAACATCCATATCTCTGATGTCGATATAAAAGCATAGTCATTTTACCTCTGTAAATATACAATAGACTCACTCATGATACACAATATTCACGTTGTCTATTTCTCAAGTCTCCCATTCTTCTCGGACTCTTAGATGATCTTTTATGAATACTTCAGATCGAAAGATCCACGATATTCATTCAATCCTGCCTTATCTGAGCCCCCTCTTTTCCATTCCGTGATTTAGGAACGTGACACAGCTTAGCAGGAAAGAGCGACCACGAAATTGTCTTCGATAGCCTTACAGAGATTGACGGCGTATTGAACGCGACTGCCAAGACTCGTATTCGTGTTATCACCTCAAGTCAGATCCCACTCTTCTACATCTACCATCATCATGCGTTCTATCAACTGATGATGGAATTATTCAACTTCTTCCAGAGATCTTGGAAGACGCTGCGCACAGCTGTCAAGGCACTACTCGACCTCAACGGCACTTTCGAAGAACTTGTCGCTCGCGTTCATCAAGGCCCGTCTTTACCATGTCGTGACCCTACCAATTCCTACTGGCTCGAAAATCCCCCTTTTCCGGACCTCGGCGATATTCAATCGGAGAAGCTTCCAGAGGCGACGGATGTTATCATTGTGGGAAGTGGCATAACGGCTGCCGCTGTAGCACGCAGTCTACTTCAAGAAAGCGAACGGAAAGGCCAGAATATTACGATTACCGTCCTCGAAGCCAGAGATATCTGCAGTGGAGCTACTGGACGTAATGGAGGTCATATCAAGGCTTCGCCTCATGAGACCTTTGATCGGTTGGAAGCAAAGTTTGGAACAGAAAGAGCCATTGCACTTACCAGGTTTCAGTTGAGCCATCTAAAGCATCTGACAGACCTTTGCGAGAGCAAGGGCTATATCAAAGCAGAGTGCCGCAAGGTCGAGACTGTTGATTTGTTTCTCGATCAAAAGACATTTGACAAAGCCTGTCATACAATGACTAGACTGAGGACGCTAATTCCGGAACATGAGGCTAGGATCTATCAGGCAGCTCAGGCTCAAGAAGTAACCGCTCACTCGTATCTGCACCTCACATCTAAACTCCACTGATATAGACAGGAACTTGCAGTCAGCGACCAAGTCATCGGCGCAATATCCTATCAAGCGGGAGCTTTATGGCCATATCGCTTTGTAACGTCCATCTGGAACGACCTCCTACACGAGTATCCCAACCAAATCACCATCGAAACCAACACCCCTGCCATCTCCATCGACAAAGAGGGAACTGCCAAAAATGCCTACAACGTCTATACTAATCGAGGTATCATCCGTTGCAGCCACATTGTACATGCCACCAATGCCTGGATGGGACACTTACTGCCAAATCTCAACAAGAAAGCAACAGGCATGAGAGCACATATGTCTGCACAGAGTCCTGGAAATCACAAACATACAGGGTTTCATGGCGATCGCTCATGGTCGATAATATATGGTCCAGATGACTTTGATTACATTACACAAAGGCCAGGATCCAATGGTGAAGGTGACATTATGCTCGGTGGAGGAACATTTCGCTCGAAGAACAACGGCTTGGATCAGATTGGTGTTTGGGATGACAGTCGTATTGATGTGTTCACCTCGTCGCATCTGGCTGGTATACTGCCTATCGTTTTCTCTCAGGACAAGCAACAGAGACAAGCTGAAACACACTCGAGGTACTTGCAACAACACTGGTCTGGTATCATCTCATTAACGGCAGATTCGCTTCCTTTTGTTGGAAAGCTGGACTCTCGTATCCGCCCCAAAAACTCTGGAGATGTGCAAGGGAATACATCAGAATGGATTGCAGCAGGCTACAACGGGGAAGGAATGGTATTTGCCTGGCTCTGCGGTACTGCACTTGGTCTCATGATCATGGGTTCTGAACACGAGGATATTCCTGCATCACCTGGTTTTCCTGGAGGGAGATTGGGAGAGTGGTTTCCTAAGGAGTTACTGCTCGACAGAAAACGTTACGATCGTATAGATGTGCTTGATCTTGCTGATCAGCTATAATTCCATCGCGAGGTGGAAAAAAAAAAGGAGTCCGCAAGAGCTCAAAGAAACAAACGGGTTCACTCCTGCAACACGCCCAACATCCCGTCTCCCTCATACAAAACAGCAAAAAACCAGAGCACAGCTGGGAAAACCTTCCTTTCAAAATCCCTTGATCAAAGTCACACAATGACGGACATTAGGCTGCTATTCAGCAGATTCAAGACAGTACACGGCGGGATTCGAATGGTGGTTTTATTACCAAATTCGTAATAGACGTGAGTGTAAGCCGTTACACCACTCAGCCGATTACAGTGATAATAGAAGTCTAAGGTGAATATATAGTGAGTGATGCTGACACCCCTTCCCCTTCAATCACATCACCGTCTGAGGATACTTTTGCGGTGGATTGGAGATGATGGAAACAATAAGGGAGAAGATGATGGAATATATTCATCGTGTGTGATGTTGTCAATACTGTCGTCAAGCAGTCCTTAAACTGGTACACCAAGCCAGAGATACTCGTACGTCCGAGGGGTCAGAAGCACGTACAAAGACCACACTTGTGGAAAGGGTTTCCGCCATGTCCGGTCACTCTATCAGCACACGATAACAAAGCTTACTTGGATATACCACCTCCGCCTTATGTTCACGTACTGCCTGTCGTATTCGTCTAGAAGAAGCAACAGAGAAAAACTGAAATACACTCAAGGTACTCGTGAAAACACTAATTGAACATTAACCACAACCGTCATAACACCAGCCATCACCAGGAACTGCATGACCTTTGTCCACTGAGAGCGCAAGCACTTCCATGCAACTGCCCTATCTCAATGGCCAAGCTCAGTCCTGACACAAAATCCCGACTTTGCATGGCTCGAGGAACAAATAAAGGAAATGGAACATCCAGCAAAAAGAAGACCAAAGAAAGAACCACTCAGGCGTGGAATCTGGAGGTGATGCCAGTCTTGTTGTTGTTGTTGTTCGAACCACGCAGTGTGGAATCGTCGTCTTCGTTCGTGTCTGCTTCATCACCGTGGTCGTCACCATCGTCCTCTCCGTCAGTCCAATCTGATAGCTCCCCCTCATCTTCCTCCATGTCGCCCGCCTCGAGTGCAGTCGCGTTCAACCACTGAGTATCGCTTGCGACAAATTCCTCAGCCAGCTGCTTACCACCGCAGTCACCAGGCTTGTTCTTGTCATAGCCGTTGTTGTTCGGGCGCTCACATCCCATGAAGCTATTGCCATGTCCTTTGCGAGCTTTGCAATTCTTGAAAGGATGTCGTATCTTTTTGTACCGATCTGTTCCAAACTTGCTCGTCCAGTCAATGCTCTTGTCGCCTCTGCAGTGGTTCCCGTGGTGATGTCTGCTACCATGACAATAGCCCCACCAATCACCGGACCTATAGAACCCAGTGGCTTTCAGGAATTTGAGCATTGTTGCTGGATCATTATCGGTCCATTCCACAGCTCTACCTTGTAATGACTGCGGCTTGTGGCTATCGTCCTTTGACCATGGAAGTCTTGCAGCCATGCAAGGATAATTCCGATTCGCTCTGGTATTGATGGAAGAAATAGCTTGGCCTCCGGGAGAGTACAGGATGGGGAGATTGAACAAGCCGTGGGCTTTACCGCCTGCTTCGGCTGTTGTTGGACCGAAGAAGCCGTCCATCAAATTCTCCGATCCCTCGGGGGCTCCAGAATTGGCACTGTAACCATGATGTTGAGAATACACAAAAGAAGCTCGCACGACATCTGTCAACGTAAAGCCAGTGGCTGACTCGAGGTTGGCATGGCCGATGGGTCCTCGGATGAGAGCCTTGTGATTCGTTCCCTCTCGAACTATCGATTTCGAAAAGGTGTAGAACACATATTGAGGAGCCTCTTCCAAACAGACACGTAAACCTTTGAATCCTCGTGAGTCGCTATCGCAATTCCTAGTGTTGGCCATAACGATGTATGTCCCTTCCAAATTCCAGATGCTAGAAACGTATGATGCAGTCCATCTTTGGTTAAGTTGCTTGTTGTGTTCAGGTGTTAACACACGAGTTGTGTTTATATACCCGCCTTGTTGGATAAGGCGAGTGAGATTCGGGTCATGACCGTCGAACAACCCATTCACATATGCGTCGAATCTGTCCACTATTCGGTCGTGGTTTTGCTTTTGAGAGTCTGCCAGCGTGTTGGTTACCTTAGAAACGTAATCCTTAGCCCCCATCACGTCTGTCCCGAAATTCAGCGCTACTGTAGCTCCACTGTTGAAAAGGCCTGCACTAGCCGCGATGATCCTGATCGCGTCGACCTTCACAATCGTCCCTGCGATGATTACGGTTGTTTTGGCGGCTAATGCTAAAGCAGCAGCCACAAAGATACCGAGAGTAGAAATCAGCATGGCCACTCCGTTAATCACATGGCTAGCAAGTTTCCAATGTTTATCGTGCTGCAACTTGTGCGCCTCAATGTTGCTGCCATCAGAGAACCTCGCCATCAGAGTTCCTACGTTGCTTTGTGCGCTGGACCATGCTTGCTGGTTGGCTTCTCTGATCTCATATGCCATGTTGTGGAACTTGGCGACGGTTTCTAAGGTCCAGTAAGCACTCCACTGATCCTGGAGATCGTGCTTGTCATCAATCAGATGGCACGTAACAGGCGAGCACAATTTAGACAGTTTGCAGTCGAGGATTGAGTCTGCTGTGTCCGGCGCCCATCTTTTGTAGAGCCAATGCCAAAATTCATCGCCAGGTCCGGTCTGGGTTGTGTTCCATTCAATGTATTCGTTGTATTGGCGCTCAGCCCATGGACCGACGAACTTATCGGCTTGCTCGCGTGTCAACCCTTCCCGCGTCCTCGTACAAAGTGGACTGTCATCATTCTTCTCGGCGGACACTTCTGGCGACCATTGGAGACCAAGAATGATGCTCTGAATAGCGACTACGTAGACACGCATGACGTCTGAAGCAGAAGCGACCTGGAGACAGACTGTCGAACGATGGTAACGTGTCGAGTGAGGGCGATTTGCCGAATGAGGAACTTATGCTAAGCAAGAACGTTATTCCGAGAGTAAAAGTTGTATTCCAGATGAAGGATGATGTGTCGAGAGGATGATATGTTAAAGGCGATGGGTGAGGCAAGAGTAATGTTCCAAGAGTGGGAGTGATGAGTCCGTAGGGGCTTCCTCACAAGAGATCCAGAGACTGACGAGACCCGAATATAATGTCCTGTCTGATCAATCTTCGAAAGTTCGAAGCAAGATATGAGGGCCGCATAGCTCTAGATATGCTGAGAACTGTATCGCTTGGAAAATGGTTAGACTCTTATCCAGACCCTGCTTTTGGTTCTTGCAAGAGAACTGATCTGCAAGGAGGTGGATCAGTAATGATGGTAAACCTTATGGAAGGAACAAAGTTATGAGCAAGTAGTCGAGATGGATCCTGTGGAGTACTCAACCTTCTCATGTGCTGTAGTTCTCCGGACTCGCCGTGATGCGAGATGTTGTTGGAGTGTTGAGAAGTGTGCAGGTACTCAAATTTGACAGATGTCCCACACGGGCGGAAGATCTGGTGCATATCCGAGAGTTGTCGGTGAACCTTGCTCTTGTCCATGCCGAAAGAATGGCAGGCATGGACATGTTGTTGCGGTCTGCTCTCGTTGACAATATCGCAATCGAACCAGTCAGCTCGTGCACTCGCGAGCTCTTTCCTCATCCATCGCGATGACATGCGCATTACCCAAGACCAGTAACGTGAGCAAATGCTTGTACAACACAAGCATCGTCCAAACGGCCAACATAAGCATTGAGAAACATACCGTTTGTTGTCGAGCTTGTTCAGAGGCCGACCTGTTTTGACCATGGAGGTCAAGAGAACGGAATGATCGCGTCGCAATTACGCTTCGAACACTGACCGTGTGGATGGCTCGACTTCTGTGACGACGATTCCTCTGGTTGTCGACTCGAATCTCATGGCCTGTAAGCTCAGCAGTGTAAGAGTGCGGCTCGTCCGAGACAGATGCCTTGAGCAGGTCCACAGCCGCTCTATCGTACCACTGAGTCAAGCTCCCAGTCAAGAGGCTTCGAGGGATCAGGCCAGAAGTTTGCTGAGGCTCTGCTTCATCGCGTTTGACTTCAGAAACCCCATCACTGAGACACATCCCTCAACAAAGCTGCGTGGAGAACAACTCCAGCGTCGAGATAAACGATTGTGTCGAGCATATCAGTCGACAAATACACAAGAAACGTCCTCAAAACCCAGTGACAAACCTTTCACCATCAAACCATCAGCATCGAATTGACTCTTTGGCGTTGTCATCAAGATTATCAACAGACAATCCTTGACCTTCACAGGCATTCCTGACGACAAAGCTGGTTCGAGAGGCAACTATGTTGAGATATGCCGCTGATTGCATCAAGACGGTAAACCCACTGATCTCCAAAAGGTCATGAGCAGGATTGTGGATGAGGAGTTGAGTTGACGAAGCAAAAGATCCACAAAGAGGATGGTTCGATCCATAACAGGTCTTATCAACAGAATTGATCTTCCCGTACAACCTGCATAGTGGAGATAGGCATACACGAAGAGTGGAATGGAGAGAGGAAAAGAGAGCAAGAGGGAAGGTCAACGCGTACAACGGAAGACGCGTTCAACACCAACGTCATGTTTGGTGGAGGAAACCGCGGTTCAAGCACAAAAGTGCAGCTTCCGAGATTATGCACACACGTCGCTGAGGGTACCACCCTGGTTCAACTCATCAAGTCATCTTTTATCACCCTCCAAAGTCGGAAACACATCGGGGGATGGTATGGCTCAACGGGGAGAGCGCCTGGTGATCCTTCTTGAAGTAACTATGTATACACCCATTTCTACGACAAGAAGAAGATCGTGGGTTCGAA